>JADBJO010010062.1:41227-76604 GCA_016801955.1 Conus betulinus
GCTGGAACGTGGCTGGTGCCGTACAGAGGCCCATTGGCATTCTGGTATATTCGAAAAGGCCCACTGGAGTGGTGAATGCCGTCTTGTGTTGATCGTCAGGGTGCATGGCTATCTGGTGGAAGCCGGAGCCGAGGTCAAGGGCGGAAAAGTACTGTGACCCGACCAGAGCGTCGAAAGACTCTTGGATTCTGGGCAGAGGGAAAGCATCTCTGATGGTTTTGGAGTTCAACTTGCGGTAGTCGACGCAAAGTCGGATGGACCCGTCTTTCTTTCCAGACGATGACAATCGGTGCTGCGTAGGGGCTGTAACTCTCAGTGATGATGCCCTTCTTCAGCAGTTCTTTCAGGTGACTCTGAACTTCTTCAAATTGATGGGGAGGAATTCTACAATATGGTTGAGCCACTGGTTTTTCATCCGTAGTCTTCAACCGATGTGTCACTGCATCAGTGTAGCCCAGGTCTGTAGAGTCAGTCATGAAGGCGTCGGAGTACTTTTCAAGGAGGTTCTGTAGCTTCTTTTTCTGCCTGTCAGTGCCATCGAAATCTGGAGGTAGGATGTTGGACTTTGTGTTTTGCTGCTTGCCTCTGTCTTCTCTCTCTTTCTTCTTCAGCAGTGACTTCTGATACGATGAGTTCTTTGACGTTGAGCTGGATCAAAGGCCCTTTCTCATGCGTGTTGACAGCTTCTAGGACAGCCACTGGAGTTCTGGCAGGCAGGATTTTGTCTTCATGTGTCAGGTTTGCCATCCTGACGTAGCGTGACTGCCAGTGGTTGTTGAGCAAAGTGGGGACGAGTAGCAGGCCTTGGGGAAGTGGTTGCGTCGATGGTGAAGCCATCAGGGATATGTAGTCAGTCTTCGGGCTTGAGACTTTGATCGTCGCAATAGAAAAGGCAGGTATGTTTTGACGGGAGATCGTACGAGCGATACCCTTGGTAGACATCTTCTTCTTGATTTCTTGAGCTAAGAGTTGAAGTGTAGGAGGAAGGTTTGAAGCGTTGTTCAGTCAGGGTTCCAAAGCGTTCATCCCCAGCAGTACTGGGACTTGTTCCTTCTTCTCCCTCATAAACGGTTCCATAGGCGTTTTGACTACGAAGACCGGGGTGTTTGGGCAGAGGAATTGAAGACTCGTATGTCGACCAAGTAGATGGCGGAGTAGGGCACCTCTGCCCCATTCACTGCTCGTACTTTGACGAGGCCATCTTCTTGTCGAAGATTCTTGAGGTTTCTTGCGGCCCAAGCTTCTGTGACAGTCGTTACTTCGCTGCCCGTGTCCACGAGAGCCTGTGTCGTCCTGCCGTTAATCTTAATTTCAGTCGTCGGACATTTCCAGCGAGGTTGGTCTTTGTTTCTTCCTTTGACGTGCAGCCTTTCGCTGCGAACTTTACTTCTTCTATTGTTGGTGACTGCTTCTTCTTCTTCCCCCCCCCCCCCCCCCCCCCCAGCTGCCTGGTTTTCCATAACAGTGGGGGTTACTCGTTTCCCTGCATTCTGTAATCCTGTTCATTTCGTCTTTGCTGTCTTTGGAGATACTGCTGTCTTGCTCGGCAGTTTGGTTGGATGTGCCCCTTGCGCTGGCACCACCAGCATGTCCGTACAGACTGGGAAACTTGCTGGTGGGTGAAGGAAGGCTGATGGAGATGCATTCTGGGAGGGACGTCGCTGGCTGCTGCTCACTTCTGGGGGCATTGGCGTGCTGCTCCTCTATGCTGCAATGCAGGTGTTGCTCGAGGGCTTCCGTCTCCAGAGTCAGCGCCGATATCTTCTCCTCCAGCCGCTGCAGTATGTCGGGGCCCAGTGATGTCTGTTCGATGGCATTCTCAGCGATGGAGTCTTCCCGCATCCATCGTTGTGCTTCCTTTGTCGCTTCTATGAAGGTAGCTCGGGGGTGTTCCCTTGTAAACCGTTTCATGTCCCTCTTCAAAGATGCTGGGTGCAGACCATTGACAAAGGTGTCCCGAAGTAATGTTGGCTCGAGAGGCGCATCAGGATTCGCCTCGTAGATCTTGACCCATAGCATGCGGAGTGTAGATGTGTATTCACCTATAGATTGGCCCCTACCAAGCTGTCGCCTGAAAGAGGTCGCCGTCAGTGTTGAGTGATCTTTTTGTTGCCCCCATTCTTGTTCAAGGATCTTGATTATCTTCTCAGCTGAGTTGATCTCTCCGGCATCCCGTGTCAGGATCTCTTGCTTGGCTCGTCTGTCAAGTGAGTTAAGAAGCCAGCTTGCCACTAAGCGGTCTGGGATGGGCTGAAGTTGCAGGATGAGGCGCACCTCTCTGGCAAAGTCCTCCACGTCGCCATCGCCTGAAAATTTACGCCGCTTGTAGAGTCTGCAGGGGTTGCTGTGTTGCTGGAACTGGTCACCAGCATCAGTGTGTTGATCTTGGGGTTCGCCAATGGTCATCATCTCTTCAATGATGTCCATAATCTGAAACTGGTCTGGACCACAGCCGGCTTACTGAGTCTGGTCTGCTGTCAATATAGGCTTACCTCTATATTATGATCCGCAATCCCACTTCTGACACCAAAAATCTGTGGCAAAGTGGTCTTAGGGCATAGGCAAGAGCCCAATCGAAACCAACGATTTTCAATTTGATCTTACAAGTGCAGGATGCTCAATCTCATCTTCATGCCTGCCACTTTGCACAGACCTTTCATGCAGACTAAATCTGCTGGGTATTGCGGATCAATAGAGATAGCAGAGACAGCAAGCAGCCAGCGCTCAGGTCAGCCAGGCAAACAATCTTGAGACCAGACCAAAATTGATGTTTCTCTTCTCTTTTATGTCAGCAAGGATGGTCAGCAAGCATCTGTCAGCGAGACCCCGTCAGCAAGAACAACCCCGAACACACACACACACACTCTCCTTTTATACATGCTCGTAGTCAATCGATCTAACGACCAACACTACCACATCATCCTAACAACATAACATCGAAACAAATCTAACGACCAACGCTACAACATCATCCTACCAACATGACATCGAAGCAAAAATAATACTATAACAAACTATCGATAAACTCAGTATATAGTCTAATTCTAACAACTATTAAACAAAACTTAATCAAGTTTCCGATGATTTGCTTCCTAAAACAAAATGTAAACAAGTAAATCATTGTAGCAACTAGACCTTAGCAACTGTAACAAAATTAATATTCCCAAATAATTGATTGATTTCTTTTTCGTTGATGTTTCCGTTATTAATGTATGATTTATGTTCGACCAAAAAAAAACACACAAAAAACTTAAATGTTTGCTTGTTTCGATGTAACTTATTTCCTATCTCCCATGGAAACATATTCTATTTCGGATCTACAATCTGATCTTTATGATTAAAGAGCGTTTGACGTCATTCGTTTCTTTACGAGTGATTTCTCTTGGCTGAAAAAAATCGTAAGCAACTTTTCTTCACTTCTCCACAGATGAATATTGCTGCTTGAAGAAATTCCATAAAAATATTTGACAGTCTTGACATTGGTTATTGTATAATTGATCTCCAACTGTCAACACAGCACTTCACAGGACGCCTCGAGGAGTATCCTTTTCTTTTCCTTTCGTCGTAACGAAGAAATGAAGATATCAAATCCAGGCCTTGATGAATGCAGATATTGGTGAAAAATTGGGAAATTAAATTTACCACGCCTGCGCCAAAACAAAAAGAATATGAGTCATATTATGACCAGTCTTGTATATTATCGTCAGCATGTCGAGCATTATGCAGAGTCAGTGTTTGTACTTTAATTTTAGTCCGACTGTGTTTACAACGATGATGATGACGATGATGATGATGATGGCTAGTTCTTCGCTTGCGAAGATTAGTGGGAAGTTCCCCGCCAGGGATGGGTGGCACGCCCTTTGATGACTAATTTAGTCCAATTCGTGATCTACAGGTTCTGTGGCATTGTGGGCAGGTGTAGAACTGGCCTGCGTTGTTGGGCTGTGGAGCTGGGTCTTTCCTTCTTCTCTTCTCCTGTACGTTCTGACGTCTGGTTTCCTCGAAGTGTTGGGTTCCCCTGAGCGCTGAAGCTCTCCAGCTACCTCTATCTGATGCTGACTGCTCCCAAGTCTTGGGGTGATGTCCACTTTGGGACAGTTGCTTCTTCAGTTGGTCCTTGAATCTTTCCTGTGGTGCGCCTGTATTGTGTTTGCCTTGGACCACTCCCCATAGAATACTGCTTTTGGCATGGGAGTGTTAGGCACCCAGGTGATGTGCCCCTGCCCAGCGAAGTTGTTTTAGCATGAGCATGGGCTCGATGCTTTGCAGTTGGGCTCTTTCCAGGACTTCTATGTTCGTTACATAGTCCTTCCACTTGATACCCATGATGGACCCGTGCATCTCTGATGGAACTGCTCCAGCCGCTTTATTTGTTTTCCGGTAGAGCACCCATGCCTCTGATCCGTATTGCAGCGTGGACAGTACAGCAGCTCGGTAGACTTGCATCTTCCTGGAGAGTCGTAAGGAGTGTTTTTTTTTTCCACTAACAACACTATCTTAAATATATATCATTAATATGTAATTGTCTGTATTTTCATTAGCATACACAAACTGCACAGGAACAGAACGAACAATACACAGTAAAAATTAATGAGTTGACTCGGTGTCGAGTCGAGAAGAAGGGAATCTACCTACCCTGCGGCGTCCGAGTGTGACTTGGTCCGCTGTCTTTAACGGAAAGGAATCCGTTAGATCTGACGCTTGTGTACTCCTACTCTCTTAGCAACGGATCCATAACTACAATATTTATCTAGCACTTGGGCTATATTCTTAGATATACTTTTAGCATTATAAACTTGATATGAAGAAATGATTATTTCATTCATCTGAAACGTCGATCAATGAACTTTAAACAGCTTATTATATTTTGTGGTAAAGGACTATTTCTTGGATACGGAATATGATCGGGCTGCTGGCTGCTTGACGTAATGACGTCAAACTAACAGTTAAAGAAAAGTAATCGCATGACGAAAAGTTTGTGACACAGTGTTTCTTCCTTTCTTTGGGATCCTTTGTACACTTCATAGGCAAAAGCGGCGGCATTTTCCACATGTACTTTTACCTGTTCTGTAGCCACCTTGATTTGATGGGAGGATTTGTCCACTTTCAAGATCTCTTGCGAGTTTTCTTGCTATGATTCGTTCCATGAGTTTTTCCTGCTATATTTTGCATAGTCAGTATGCGGTAGCCATTTAGCTGATGATGATCTTTTCCTGGCTTTGGTAAAGCTTTCAGGTAGCTGTGTGTCCAGTCTTCTGGGACATAGCCTTTATCAAAACTCTACTGGTAGAGACTGAAAGAGTTTGGCTCTCTCATCTTCTGAGAGCTGTTTGATATCTGCATACCGTACTTTGTCTGGTCCTGGAGCACTATCCTTAGTGCATCTAGCGTCATCCAGTTCAAATTATGTGATTTCATCAATGCCAGTCTGAACTAGGTGTTGGTTTAACTTGATCAAATATTTCTTCCTTTCCTCCCGATTTCTTTGACCACTCTGTTCTATGAAACGTTTAAGTAGAGCCGACCCTTTCTGTAAATTTGTCTTCAGTTTTGTGATCCCATCAGTATCCAAGATATCTGGGGTTGCGTTTGTTTTGTTTTGTCCTTCCATGCGACTATAAAAGTGCCAGAACTGAGTCAGTATTGTGTCATAATTAAGTGACAGACAAAACTGTTGCCACTTGGTTTCTTTTGCTTCTTCAGCTACTCTTTCGAATTGTTCAGTCTTCTGATTCATGTCTGTTTTAATAACTAGATCAGGCAAGGTTTTCTTCTTTCTCCCTGCCAAATTCTTACAGACTTGCGTTTCTCTTTCCAGGCTGTTTGTGTGTCTATATTTCCACCAAAGGGGTTGGACGATTTGTTTGGTTGTAGCATTGCTTCTTTTGCATCTTCTACCCCTTAACGTTCCTATGATATCTCCTTCATTGTTGTTGTATTGAAAAGGGTCCTTTTGTTTCGTTTGTGTAACTTTTGATGGTTTCTGTAAACTGAACACAACAGGGAAATGGTCACTTCCATGATGAAGAGGTGCTTCCGCAATCATACCTGCTGTGAACTTTGGTCCAATGAGTGCAAAGTCAATGACACTGTCAATGTCACCCTGCCTCCCTGTATGTGTTGGGAATGTTGATGTCAGTGCACTAAGAAGTACTTCATCCAACATCGCTTCCAGTGCAATTCCTTGAGGATTGTTACCATGTTGATCCCACAATTTTGAGCGTGCATTAAGATCTCCACATAGTATGACAGAGTCTCCAAATTCATTTTCCGTTTCCTCCAGAAAGGTCCAATCCGTTTTTTGATGTGTGGGTACCTGGATGTATATAGGCATTGATGACAACAAGGCTTTTCTGATTACCATCCGGTCTTTCTAGCCTCATACCCATTAGCTCATGTGTGCTGCTGCACCATTTTTTTCCAGGTCTATCCTGGACAGTTTGTTTTTCAAGTTTTTTTTTTTTTTAATCATAGCTAGTCCTCGTCCATCATGCTTTTTAAATATTATGAATTTATCCAGTTGTAATGGTCTGTGGGCGGCACTTCTAATTTCTTGTAGACACAGAACATCAAAGTCATATGCTAGTTTTTCAATTGTTGAGATCCTCTTTCTGGCACTGCAGCAGTTCCAAGTACAAATCCTGAAATATTTCTTGGATAGTCTTTCAGCTTTTGTTATATTCCTACCTACCTTTCTTCTTCTCCCACCTCTTTTACTACGCTGACTATTGTTTTGTGGGGTTTCAGTTTTAAGTCCCAAAGTCTGCACCCGAAGATCCCATGGTGCAGGCGAGACAAAGTATTTTGAGAACCCATAAGAAGGTATTCTTAGTGTTGAGGGGTCATAAGCGGTCACCCTGACAGAGCCTCGTATCAGGGAAGGGCGATGGAAGTCCATACATGTAGGGAACGCCTGCACATATGAAGTCCGTCAGCCTGGTGTCGCCTTAGGGCCAGACTGCATACGGTTCGAGACTGTTTAATCCAACAGCCATTCATCCCCTCGGTACTGTATGAAAGCCTTGGGATTGGGGGAGGTCGACTCCACACAAAAAAGTGTGTGTGTGTGTGTGTGTGTGTGTGTGTGTGTGTGTGTGTGTGTGTGTGTGTGAATGTGCTCCTCAGGATTTAGGATCCTGTTTTAGAGTCCTTGCTTTGTGTATCTTCAGTATAGACCTTCAAGTTAATTCGTGATTCCTCCCCCTCCTTATTGGACGAGTGAATCGGAATGTTCAGAAACAGTTTGATAGCATATGTGCATTCTTTCTATTTTCATATTTTCTTCCAGTCCCCATATTTTAGCCCCATATGTAAGAATCGGTTCGATCTGGGTATGAAGCTTCCAGAATATGGGCGAGTCAGTAGTGTTTAATTTTCTCAAAGTTTTCAAAATTTCTATCACTCCTTTTTTGCCTTTCCTACTTATATCAGACCAGTCTAAATTCCATCTTAATTTTGTTGCAAATGATAAATCTCTGAAAGTCGTCTGTTGCCAGTCTCAAGTCTGTCACACCGACTATTATTTCTTCACATTTTTCACTCATTGTGATTAATTGCGATTTTATGTCAACAAGATAATTTTTAATGAACTCGTTCTGTTCATCTTATCGTTCATGTTGCTGAATGATTTCTTCTTTCAAGTCTGAAATAGCACAGACAATTTTCCTGAGTGAGTCAGCAGGGAAAGAACCTTCGTTACACCCATTTCTGTTGTGTCGGAATGGTGTTTATAATTCTTTCTTTTATTTGTTCTCTTTCATTCTCTGTTTCTTACATGATTCAACTGTGCTGCCTCACTCTTGGGTTATATTATACATGTTATTAATGGTGATTTTCTCTCTTCTCCGTCAGTGGTTTCAGTGGTACTTGCTAAGTGGATTTCTTTTCTCTCTCTCTCTCTCTCTCTCTCTCTCTCTCTCTCTCTCTCTCTCTCTCTCTTTCCCCCCCCCCCCCCCCCCCCCACCCCCGTCTCTCTCTGTCTCTCTCTAATTGCATGTCACCATGTTACATTGTACCTGCTACGTCTTTTCATACCGTATAAAAAAAAATGATTAAATTTCATGCTTTGTTACGGTGGCGGAATAGCCCTGCGGCAGAGCGCCGGATTCGAAATTTGGGTGATCCTGGGGTTGCAGGTTCGAATCTCCGTAGGGCCGTTTCGGTACAGGGGATTTTCCCCTCAGCGTTGACATTGGTTCTGATTCCATTACCCATACAGTCCCTCGAATGAGACTATAAACCGAGGTTCTGTGTGTGAACGCACGCATAAAATCTTGCACACATGTAAAATCCCATCACCAACTTTCCGAACAGAAGGCCAGTTTGGCCATTGGTATGGATGATACGTTACACATAGCATGCACCTTCCCCGAAGTTGGGGTATAGCTGCCTTAATGGCGGACGAAAAAAAAAACCGGTCATGCACACAAAAACTCCACTCCCTTTGTTGGGTAGATAGGATTAATACTTGCCTGTCTACACAGGGAATGTCCGCAGGAGTATCAACGTGCGTATGCAGAAAGAAAGAAAAATGCTTTGTCATTTCTTCCAGTTTCTCATGGTAAATGGTCTCCCACCCCCTTCGTTGCCCCCCCCCCCCCCCCCCCCCCCCCCCCCCCCCCTCCTTAATTGCATATCATTATGTTACATTTTACTGTATACGTATTTTCATGCCGTATAATATATATATATATATATATATATATATATATATATATATATATATATATATATATATATATATATACCCTGTGCTTAGCTACTTCATCCCATTATCATGTTGTCCCGCTTCTCTACTTCCCCTTTACCCTCTCTCTCTCTCTCTGTCTCTCTCTTCCAAATTAAGTGTATACTTTCTCATATTCGTTTTATTGTCTGTTTTATACATGCTATCTGTTGTCCATTATACCTTTCTATATGCCCCCCCCCCCCCCCCCCCCCCCCCCCCCCCCCCCCCCCCCGCCCCCACCTCACTCCTTTTCTCCCCCCCTAATTTTTTCTTCCTTTTTTTCTTTTCATTTGATATTCTGTTAGCATTGCGTGACCGTTTTGTTGTTATTGTTGCTTATTCTTTATTTCATTTCACTTTATATTGTCCCTTCTCATGTAAAAGCGAGGATCAATGGATGTAATAGCGCGCATAAAGAATGCTTTTCTCTTCTCCTCGTAAATAAAGAATTCTCTCTCTCTCTCTCTCTCTCTCTCTCTCCAAACAGTGCAACATGAATATAGAAAAATGTATAAATAAAAGGGGATCATTTTGTAAGGTGGTGGATAGGGAGAGGAGGGGAGTAGTATTATGGGGAAGAGAGCAAGTGGGCACATCATTTTCCACACCAACACCAGCTCGTTGGTTTCCTCTCTGTTTTATTTCAAATCGTAGTTGGATCGAGCCAACCACACCGACCTCAGCACAGTGTGTGCTACACGCTACGGTTCTCATGTTTCACCCGTTAGGCCTACACCCCGGCCTAATAATGGCTGTTGATTTTCAGCCCTTTACATTTACATACACGTGAATAACGGAATCAGCGTCACAGCCTCCACCATACTGTGGTCAGTGAAGAAAAATGGTCTTAGAGCCAGAACGCTGGGAGTATAGGCCGTGGGCCCAGCAGGGAAACCCTCCCCCCCCCCCCCCCCCCCCCCCCCCCCCCCCCCCCCCCCCCCTAGGGATTTTTTGAAGACAGTGTGTTTTAGGTAGCTCACTATATCCCTTTTCAATTTCTGTTTGTCTGCAAGATGAAAGACTCTGCGTTTAAGGTTGAGAGATATAATGCACGAGGAACCTACGTTACGCGGCGCAAAATACAACACATACGAAGCACCTTTAAAAAATAAAAACAAAAGTGATCAGTTTATCATGAAAGCTAACATGATTCCTTTTCAAATCTAACTTAGCAAAATAATCAAAATTTGCATTCAATGATGAATTAATATGGTGCATAAGCACGGAATGTCGTGCCACACAGCTAGTATACAAGGTATGAGAATTAGTTAACTTAAGAAAACAAACATGACTAATATTATTGATCAACAAACTTCTGTGTCACACCATAGATCATTAGCAGTTGCTGTTATTGTCAGTGTCACACAAAGATTTCTCATCCTGACTGCACTGAATTTCAGGCGGCTGAATGAACTCTATCAGCTTCAAAGATGAAGTCATCAAGAGCTTCAGAGTCGGGAACTCTTCATCACCCTCTTCCTGCTGGGGCTGCTCCACTAGTTCTTCTTCATCACCCTCTTCCTGCTGGGGCTGCTCCACTAGTTCTTCTTCATCACCCTCTTCCTGCTGGGAGCTGCTCCACTAGTTCTTCTTCATCCCCTCTTCCTGCTGGGGCTGCTCCACTAGTTCTTCTTCGTCACCCTCTTCCTGCTGGGGCTGCTCCACTAGGATTTCCACTAGTTCTTGTGGCATGAAAAAGCCATCTGTCCACTGGATTTCCAGTTTCTTATCCACAACATGTAACCATTGCCGTCTGCTTGACGAATGGCTGCAGTTGCCTTGTCTGCTTCATTCCAGACAAGCGCCTGGAAGTTGGCTCTTTTGACATGCATTCTCAATGAGTCTCTGCATAGTGGGAGCAGGCTCATGTCCACTCCGTTGTAGGTGTTCAACAGGACTGATGGAGTAGTTCCAAAGCGTTCGAGAAACTTCTGGTGCCTCAGTTTGTTTATATCAGTCACGGACCTCCCTCCATACAGAAGGCATGTGAATTGCTCAAGTTTTGCAAATAACTGAGCTGGAATTTCAGTAGATTTTCCCAACTGACTGAAAGTGGCAAGGAACTCTGGGTGTGTTGCTTTAAGAGTCTGAGAGCCACCAGCTTTCCTTTCTTCACAAAAGCACGGGTCGTGTCACACCCTGTAAAGGAATGCAATGCAGGAAGCACAGCACAGACGTCAGCCCCAGTCTCTGTGATCACTCTTTTCAGATCAGTTAGTCGTCTTTTGTTGCCAACACCAGTGTCAAACAAGATTCTTTGCTTGATGCTCTGTGAGAACTTCAGCAGAAGAACAAACACATCTGTGTCTGGAGATCTGACAGTGATTGTTGCATCACTTGCTGACCTGGCAGCAATATGAAAGCAGTGCAGAATGAGTTTTGTATCTGCTTCCTCATGGGTGGACTTCAGCTCCTCCACTTCTTCTGAGAGTGTGTTCTGTCCATTGACACTTGTGAGACGAACACATTTTTCCCCACAGGAGTAGAAGATCTGTCTGTTACAGAGTTTTGGAGCGTACTTGTCTTTTTTCCATTCCTTCAGGAAAAATCTTGTGTGACATTCATTTCGTTCTCATCATTTGATAAGAACCCTTTCCAGTCTCTGGGCACTTTCGTTGAAGATCCTTTGATCAAGTGGGTCTTTGCTGTTCCTCCTCTTGCTCTCTCAATGCTCTTGATTGATCGAAGGAAAGTAGGAATCTGTGACAAAGTCCACACGTGGCACCTTGGCGAGTTGCTCAAAGAGGCTCTCAGCCAGTTCCCCAAGTGTACTTGGCAGAGCTACCTGTGCATGAAACAGGGCATTTCCATTAATGACGCAGGTATTGGCTGCTTGATCAGGTCTTTCATTACAGTGGGAATTAGCTTCCAGGAAGTGGAGCAGTGTGGATTTGTCTGTCTTTGCAGGAGTCCCATCAGCTGTTGCTAGCGCCCATGGCACTGGACCCAGGGGAACCTGACCACTCTTTCCAGACTGACCTGATGTTCTAATGCAAGAAGAACAAGCTGGCAAAACACGTTTCGTTCAGCTGTAACTTGCTTGGACTTCTTTGCTTTTGCTGATGAAACTTTAACAGACTGGGCAATCTTTGAAAATGTCTTCAGGTTGAGTTTCTTGATTGGGTCATTGAAACTATTAGTTTTTTTGCCACAAGTCTCTCCTGCACAAATGCTTGGTATGCTTCTTTCCAAACTTTTATCAGCATTGAGAAGGTCGTCCTCGACGTCTTTTGGTGCTGGTGCTCCTGAAGACAGACAGTAGAGCACAGCCTTGTCATAACATCAAAGGGGTTGATGAAGTTGGTGATTGCCTGCATCACATTGTTTTTGTGTCCTGATCACTTTTCACAATCTCTGATGATCTCAGGTCTTTGTGTGTGATGAGTAGTCTTGGCTGTCCATGTTAGCCATTTCCAGTGCAGCCTGTTGATACCTTCCTCTGACGTGTCTCGTCGTGCACCATCTGTAGTATGCAGCATGGTTTCTGCTGAAGCCAACAATGCCACTTTGTGACTTGGCATGTCGGTTTATTGTCTGTTCGATGGTGATGTCTACTGCATTTCTGGAAGAGGGAACAGCTGATCTGTTGACAGTTAATCCGCTGTTTTGAAGAAGTTGTTCTGCTCCAGGATGGGACGTAGGCAGATTCAGCATAGACTGCAAGTACACTGCTGTGTACCTGGCATAGTTCTGATGATCATAGCTGAAAAAAAGACTGCACATGTTCTCCAAAGTTGTAAGGTGAAGAGTCCAGCTGTTTTCTTTGGTGGCTCTTTGAAGCTGAAGAATGTGCCAAACTCTGTCCATGTAGTTTAACCAAAAAACTAGGCTGTTTTTCCAAGTTCTCCTTGTCTGACTCGCTCTCTGAAGCGTGACATGCGGGACAGTATCCTTTTGCAGCTGTCATTTGTGAGAGCTTCTGACAGTCTGTCTTCTGATGGATCCATGGAAAGGCGTAGAACCACTGCTCTTGCTTTCTTCATCAAAAAAAGTCCTTCTCTAACGATTCAAATGCCTGCCTGTAGAAGAAGACGTTCAAGAGCTTCCAAGACAAGTTTGTGAACTCTAAGAGAGCTCTGTTGTAGTGCTTGCCAGTCATGACTTTCTCTATTGACCCACTGGCACAAACACCTGACTCAACAAGAATTTCTTCGAATCCACTGCACCTCAGGCTTTTTTCCCAAAGCACACATGTAGGCACAAGTGAGGTGGAATGCGCCCATTCTGATGATGATGTTACCAAACTCTTGTGGGTTCTGCCACACAATGGAACAGGCTTTCTTTGCCACTGCCAGGTCAAATGTCACTATGGTATACTGCTGGCCCACCTGCTTGGAAGCTTCTTGCGATATGCGCAAGATATGCTGCACTGTTGCATTGTCAGTGATAGGAGCGAAGACAGGAGGCATATACTCCACTGTTGATTCGTTGGAGCTGCTTTGTGCACTTCTTGCTGTGAGAGAAACCCATCCACCCCAAGATGGAACTGTCTGTGCACTATCCTTGGCCAGAGCCCTGCTGCACATCCACAGAAGGTCAGATGACTTTACAGATTCTTCCATGTGAGGTGCTTCTGTCAGTGTAACTGCTAAATTCGGTTCACATTTGCTCTTTGCAAAGCACAGCTCAAGCACTGTTGATCTGCTTGCGACTGATCGATCTTTAGTTCTAGGCAAAGAAGCAGGAATTTCAGCCAAGGCATCTGCACTGCCCTCTGCAAACCTCCTGAATAATCAGTCCATGAGCAGTGTGTGTTGCGCCTGTGCCAGATGGGGTCTCTCATTCAAATCAAAATTGTCCCAACACAGATGTGTGACCACATTCCTGTCTGGTCTGATTGATAGGGGAAGAACTGTCTCTCTGTCATCAATGTCCTTGCAGATTGCTGTTTCCAGCTCTAAGATGCACCAGTAGGAAGTACAGTTTCCGAAGCGATGGATCAGAGTGATCACTTCAGCACTCCCTGTGAGGTGCCGAAGTGTCATGCCAAGAAGAAGATGTTTTGGCATCAGCCACTGACCTCTTGATGCAGCCTGACAAAGGTCTTGGGAAAAGGACTTGGCCAATCTTTGATTTCTTTCTGATGACTCCTGCCCTTTCTTTCCTGTAATGAGTACTGAAATAAACTCTTGGAGGTAAGGTGGTGGACTGATAGCATCACTCAGCAGAAAACTGGCTTAGGGAGGCCAGGGCATTGGCCGGGCTTCTCACTGAGCACAGTGAATGATCCTGTGGAGAACTAGAGCTGCTTCCTCCAGCCTCTTGGAATCAGAGGCAGCAGTCTCAAACGCTGTCTCAACTGCTTGACCTTTGGGAACAACTGATGAATAGACGAGTTCACTTCTGTAATTAGGTTGCCAGAACTGTATTTGGTTGCCAAATTCTTTTTCCAGCTTGGACTTTAGCTTGCCTGTTCTGTAATTTTCATTGTAATGCTGGGTGTATTTTCAAACATGTATTGCTGATATTTTTTCTCTTAACATGGTCATCCGTTCTACATTGCTTCCTTCAGTAATGCTGTCCTTCACATATTGAACAATATGGTAGAATGCAGCTTTGTGTGCAGCTTGCTGTTCAACGGTTTGGGCAACTTTGATGGTTCTCTGGTTCCTATCATCCTCTCTAGTGTAATCTTTTGCGACATGATCCGTGATAGTGTGCTTCTCGAGCAAACCAAGTCAATGTCTTGCACCTTCAAAAGAATGTTTTGGTCTTGTTTTTTCTCTGGGCTGCTTCTTTAATAGAGTCCTCAGCTGTTTTTGTGACACATTTGACCAACCTTTCAACATGTCTTTTCTTTGTAATACGATTCTTATCACAAAAAAAAGGCATTTGTCAGCAGGCAACAACACTCTGGTCGCCGTTGGGTTTGTTGCTCTTGGTTTCTTTGAGAAACTTGGTTCTCCCTCCTCAGGTGGATGCTTTCGTTTCAGAAGTCTGGAGATATTTGTAAAATTAGTGTAACACCACCTGTGATAACCCTGTTGATGCGGAATGTATTCATCTGGTATCTAGAAACAAATGTCAGTCAACCGTTCACTTTCACTGCCATGTTTTTTTTTTTTTTCTGACCTCAGCTGCCTCTTTGATTTTCCTGAAGCCACACTCAGAAAGCTTCTTACTTTGCAGTCTCTTTTATTCTGCTGAAAGTGAATGATGCAGACTGGACCCACAGCCTCTTTTTTTTTCCGGAAGCCTTGCTGGATTTCAGTGTCAGAGGTTTCTCATCTGCCATAACTGGATGCAGGTGAGATCACTCCAACACACTACAGAAACCCGAATTAGAATGCTATCAAACTGATAAAAAGGTTGAATTTGTAGAAATTGTCCTTTTTCTTATTAAAACAGCCAATTAAAAAGAGACACTGTCAGTACGATGTAAACCGTGGACAGTGCGATGAGGTTCGGAGGGTGCATGTACTAGAACTGGTCCTACAGACACAAACAGCAGCTGCTGACTTGCAGACAACCTGATTCGTGTAGTAAAATGGTCAAGCTATTGAACCATTATCATGTACAAAAATCCCTGGGGGGGGGTATAGGTCAGCTCATGGCCTAGTATATAAGCCTCCCAGCCCCTTTCAATGAGATCTTTCGAGAAACTCCTTTATGGCCTGAGTCACAATGGAACCACTTGAAGCGTCTAAAGTGTCTAAGATCTGGCTTTGCTGGGCTGCTCTTGAACTGATATTCTATCCCCCAGGGCCCGACAACCAACGGGGCCGACCGTCATGGATCTGGAAGAGTGCAGAGGAAACAGACCCTTCAAACTCCGTACCTAGGGCAAAATCCAGCAACGACTCCCACCTGCGGATAATTACCTCTCTAAAATTCAAGTCCACCTCAGCCAAGACAACAACAACCACGGCTCCACGGTCTACCGGGGCTGTCTCCTCGGCCTATACTTAGTCTTCCAGACCAAGCCATCCAGACCAGCCATGGTCAAAGAGAAGCTTAAGACCTCCTTCGCAAAAGCAGTACCAATTGCGATGTGGCTGAAGACCAGTGGCTGTCTCTTCAAAACCAGTCTGCCCAGACCAGCCGTAGACAAATTGTCTGCTGAGTGACCAGACTCTTAACCTCTTAACTGGCATACCGAACTACAAGCTAGGTTACCCCTCACTGTGATCCTATCCCACGTTTTGGGATTAACCACTGCAAACTATCTGTTCTCAAAAGTTGGGCAGAATCATACCCTTTACAATTTATTAAATGTGAACCTTCACAACAAACCAAGTCTTTCTTTTAACCCAGAAAACCCACAGGAGTACAAGGAGATAAGAAAAAAAAAAGACTCACGACCGACAAACAAGAATTTGTTGAAGGCTAATTGAAATGCAATAATGAAATACTCTTCCACATACAATTATACTATCTACGCGAATCTGAATTAGCAAAGGCAACAAATCAACCACACAAAAAGGTGACAACAACAACGACAACAACAACCAACACTTCTATTGAAACCTGTAACAATGAATACAACATACACAACCTGTGTTTGATCCCAGATGCACATTAACATTTAATGATCGCACTGGGCACTAAAATTTACACAAACTTACCAACTTTAAGGTTATTGATTGTCTACAGCACTATTTTAGGAAATTTGACTGATTGGGTTGCTTACAGTAACGTGATTTAAGTAGTTGCATATAACCATTTCTTAAACGGGAAAGCAAAATTACGAAATTCATGGCTTTGATCATTTAAGTTACGGTTACAATTATTGTACCTTTGATCTTTCCTGGATGTTCAGACCAGCGGGGCGCTCGAAATCTGCAAATCATGGCTCAATATTCTGTATTTCAACAGGTCACTGAACCATTTACACGGTCAAACTGATACATTTTTCAAACTGGTGCATTTCTGTTTGCTTAAAGCATCCTTTAATCACAATGCATTTCATTCTGATTTATTTGGGTAAATAATTTGCATGTCCTGATCATGCAGTCTTTTCTATATAAATGATTTAACGTAATCACCAGTCAGTATTATATTTTATCATTGCTATTCCGAGAAGCAATTCTTTAGTTCGTTCAGGGTATTTTTGTTGGTTTGTCGGCTTTTTTGTAATATTCCAAATAGCAAGTACCTTCCCTGAGATTAAAGAAAAACGTTTACGTTGCACAGGATATCATAATGTATGTCTCATAAAAGGTTAATCTGTCAAAAAAAAAAAAACTAGTTACCCTCGTTTCATTTGTAAACATCCTAAACATCGTCATAAATCTTTTTTTTTTAAGAAAAAGGTAAAAGAAAATAAACCGTACCCGAGACGGTTAAAGTGTTGAGTTTAGTCTCATCTTATACAACTGCAGTTGTAGTTTGTTGCCCTTATCACACCTCTCAAGATATAAGCACTGCATTGGAAGTTCGATGATACAGATTTTACTTTGGGGGGGGGGGGGGGGGGCAGGCAAGGACGGGGAGATTAACATCCATGATAAAACAAAGCTTAAAGCCAAGGTATTAAAACGCATGGATGATGTTGATTTTCTTTTTACCAGTATACGGGGTGGGAACCGCCGATTTGTCGCACACGCCGATTTGTCGCGCAAGCCAATTTGTCGTACGTGCGACAAATCGGCGGTTCAGCCTCACGCTGCTTTTTGTCGCACATGTATAAGTGTGTGCGGTTGTGTGTGTGTGTGTGTGTGTGTGTGTGTGTGTGTGTGTGTGTGTGGGAGAGAAAGAGGAAAAGACAGAGAGAGAGAGAGAGAGAGAGAGAGAGAGAGAGAGAGAGAGAGAGAGAGAGAGAGAGAGAGATGAAATGAAAATGAAATGAAAAATGAAACGAAATGAAATGAATGAAATGAAAAATCTTTTAATTATTTTGCAAAAAACCTCAACTAGGTCTGCTTCATAGATATATATCCAAAATGGGCTTTGCTGCTGCTGGCGAGAGAGAGAGAGAGAGAGAGAGAGAGAGAGAGAGAGAGAGAGAGAGAGAGAGAGAGAGCACTAATCGTGTTGCTTGATGTCTTAGAGTGATTAAGAGATAACATAAAAGCCAATTTGACGACTTCAGACTGACCTTTAATATGTCAAATTTACACAACCTATAAGTAAAATGGGAGAGAGTCTTTACAGTAGTTATAGTTGTTCATATAATCATATTAAGCTATGATATTTCTTCAGACATGACATGTTCTCGATGGCTATCATTTTGTTTCTGTCATGTCTCACTTACAAGGACAAACGCAATCTCTAGCGTGCAACGGATAATAGGTATAAAAAGAAACGGAAAGAGAATGTTCTGCTACTATATTGTGGGATTTGCTCATCTTTAGATGGAAATATATACCGTCAATTTGCATAGTGTACAAGAGCACCATTGGTTTCAACTAGACCTTCCCTTAGTTCCAACGATATCCTCGATTTGGAACCAACGATGACCTAACTCATTCAAGTCAACCACGCATGCCACCAATGTTGGTTTCTGATTATGTTTCTTAATTCCATAATTAGTCCGCTGCCTCTCCCAGCATATCTGGACAGACGTCTGACACTGACAGGATTTGGAACTCTTCTGAGGACAGACTCAGAAATATAGATCAGGGGTCTTGGGATATTTGCTGTTAATGCTCGCATGCGGGTGTTTACTTGTGCTATGGCTAAGAGGCTGCTGTGTTCCACGGCAATTGCCATGTGAACTATCATGGTTAATAGTTCACAGGGCAATGTATCAAAAGACATTCCCCTGACAGTCCTCTCATCATGACCGTCCTGTCTCCCATCCTCCTCATCACTCTGTCCTCCCTCCTCATCACTCTGTCCTCCTCCCTCCTCATCACTCTGTCCTCCTCCTCCTCCTCATCACTCTGTCCTCCCTCCTCATCACTCTCCTCCCTCCTCCTCACTCCTCCTCCCTCCTCTCATCACTCTGTCCTCCTCCCTCCTCATCACTCTGTCCTCCTCCCTCCTTCTCATCACTCTGTCCTACTCCCTCCTCATCACTCTGTCCTCCTCCCTCCTCCTCACTCACTCCTCCCTCCTCATCACTCCTCCTCCTCATCACTCTCTCCTCCTCCTCATCACTCTGTCCTCCTCTCCTCCTCATCACTGTCCTTCTCCTCCCTCTCATCACTCTGTCCTCCTCCTTCTCATCACTCTGTCCTCCTCCCTCCTCTCATCACTCTGTCCTCTTCCCTCCTTCTCATCACTCTGTCTTCTTCCTCCTCCCTCCTCATCACTCTGTCTTCTTCCTCCCTTCTCATCACTCTGTCCTCCTCCCTTCTCATCATCACTCTGTCCTCCTCCCTTCTCATCACTCTGTCCTCCTCCCTCCTCCTCATCACTCTGTCCTCCTCCCTCCTCATCACTCTGTCCTTCTTCCTCCCTCCTCATCACTCTGTCCTTCTTCCTCCCTCCTCATCACTCTGTCCTCCCTCCTCATCACTCTGTCCCTCCCCCCTCCTCATCACTCTGTCCTCCTCCCTCCTCATCACTCTGTCCTCCTCCCTCCTCATCACTCTGTCCTCCTCCCTCCTTCTCATCACTCTGTCCTCCCTCCTCATCACTCACTCTGTCATCACTCCTCCCTCCCTCATCACTCTGTCCTCCTCCCTCCTTCTCATCACTCTGTCCTCCTCCTCCCTCCTCATCACTCTGTCCTCCTCCCTCCTCATCACTCTGTCCTGCTTCCTCCTCATCACTCTGTGTCCTTCTCCCTCCTCATCACTCTGTCCTTCTCCCTCCTCATCACTCTGTCCTCCTCCCTCCTCATCACTCTGTCCTTTTTCCTCCCTCCTCATCACTCTGTCCTTTTTCCTCCCTCCTCATCACTCTGTCCTTTGTCCTCCCTCTCTCATCACTCTGTCCTACTCCCTCCTCATCACTCTCTCTGTCCTTCTCCCTCCTCATCATCACTCTGTCCTCCTCCCTCCTCATCACTCTGTCTTCCTCCTCCTCATCACTCTGTCTTCCTCCCTCCTCCTCATCACTCTGTCCTCCTCCCTCCTCATCACTCTGTCCTCTCTCCCTCCTCATCACTCTGTCCTTCTCCCTCCTCATTACCGCTCCGTCTGTCAATTCTGAAAAACCTGAGGGAATTCTTCCTGGCACTCTTTTGTGAGTCCAAGGCTCAGGTAGTGCTCACCATCAACATCGTGCGCCAGTGTCAAGAGAAAACATGTGGATTGTAAATGCTTGAAGGTGACACCAAGCCTTTATACTGTCGACCTCTTGACGACGCCACAAGCACCTGCACATTGTATAAGCTGGCTAGAGCAGCAAGTGTCACGTTATCTACAAACTCATCTTCTTTTCTCATTTTCCTTTTGTACTTTCCGTAACTTCCTGGCACAAAGGAATTGTACAGGTCCGGAAATTCTTCAAGATGGTCTACTGTTTCCCCTCTTAAGCTTTGTGGCGACATATGGATCCCATAAAGGGACAACTGATGTGAAAAAGCTTCGAATTGACGTGCTCCCAGCACCTCATTTGGGTCGAGTAATATGTGCACGCCGTCTTCCTGTGGATCTGCTTCCTTTGTTTTGTTTTCAATTAGGTACTTTTGATTGTGTTTGGCTCTTTGTTTTTTAAAAAATTTTTTTTCTTTCTGGGAAGTTCTGCTCGTGATGTTCTCAACTGATAGCCACGTGCTGCAATATTCGCCATCTGCATCTACAAAGTTGACCTTGTGTTTGGCCAGAGGAGGATGCTTTCCAACAATCTTCGCCTCAAAAATCCTTCCTTGCTCTTTTCTCATCCTCCCCTTTTTGTGGCAACTTGACAAGGACCCGTTCATTTACCTTGTAGACGTTTGGAGGGTATTTCTTTCCATACTGTCTGACTTTTTTTTCAGCACACATCTCTTTGTTGCTTCAAGGACTTCTTGATGAAGGCTCGTGTTCTTCTTCACCTGTGCAGGAGTATTCATATTAAGTTCTCTCTTGGGGTGTTATTCATGGCCTCCTGTACTTGGTGGATCGATGCGGGCCACAGCTTCTTGGTGTGCTTCTTCAAGTATCTCAGTGCGTTGTTTCAATCTTCCCTTGTGCCCGGGGATTATGTGGACTTGATCGGTTCATCTCTATTTTGCGACGGCGTGCAAGACGTGAAACCTCGCCATGGAACTCCCCTCCATTGTCCCATTGGATGATTCTTGGTGCTCCGTGCTCGACAATGATCTTTTCCAACTCCATGGCAACGGACGGACTCGTTTTGTCAGCAAGCGGACGGAGATACATATATCTTGAAAAAATGTCAATGACTGTCAAGATGTACTTGTATGTCCGGCCGTCAGATTCTGCTGGTTTCATTGACATAAGGTCAATCTGCCAATGGACTTGGGGGGGGGGGGGGGGGGGGGGGGGGGGGGGGGTTGGCAATGACGGGTTTCAGAGGAGCCTTGTTTGAAAAGCGTGCATTTAACTTCGTGTGCTCCGCTGATTTTTGCAACACATCCCGGGTAGTTCGTCTGGACAACCCCTGCCTTTTCCTGGCAGATTCTTTTGTGCACAGGGGATCCTCCACCAGAGAGCGATGCTGCCCACGTGCGCTTCACAGCAGCTTTGTGTTTGTCTGTGTCAGGACACGTTTTCCCCCGAAAAAAACAGATGCCCTCCTTCAAGGAAAAATCTTCCTTTTTTCCTCTGCAGCATTCTCGTCTCAGCTTTCTCCTCCTGAGTTCGTTTCCTGAACACATTGGAAGGCTTGTAGCTTTTATCCAACATAGAAACTAGAAGCTTATATCTTCCAGGGTCCATTTCATGGATGTACTTGTCAGGTGTTTTTTTCGTCTTCCCCTCTCCGCCATGTCCTGAAAAATCACCAAAGGAAAACATTTTAGAACTGGTTCAAATGTTAAATCTTCTCTAGGTATGAGAGAGAGAGAGAGAGAGAGAGAGAGAGAGAGAGAGAGTGTGTGTGTGTGTGTGTGTAAGTTGGTGTCCAGGTCCAACACCAACTGACCACATAACTCAACCAGTCTCGGAAGACTATAGAGTTGCGCTCTAGGTGTCTATTCTGGTACAGCGACGGGTGTGGCTGGCCAGTCCGACACGGGAATGACAGTCCCTGTGGCAGAGGGCACAGGTGAAGTCTGACGCTGGTCTGTCTGCCTGGGCTGCAGCCTTTCTTCTTCTCATTCTCTTTGTCCCCGTGCTGCTGCTGAGCGAGTGTCTCCTCGAACTTGGAGAGACCTTTCTGCACAGTCTGTCTCCAGGCTGACCGTTCGAGGGCTGTTGCTTCCCAGTTGTTCTGGTCAATGTTCAAGGCTTTTAGGTCCCTCTTGCACACGTCTTTGAATCGCAGCTGTGGTCTGCCTGTGGGACGTTTTCCCTGCACAAGTTCTCCATAGAGGAGGTCTTAGGGATCCGTCCGTCATCCATGTGCACGACATGGCCGAGCCAGCGCATACGTCTCTGTTTCAGCAGCGTGTACATGCTGGTGCATCCGGCTCTTTCCAGACAGTGTTGTTTGGGACCTTGTCCTGCCAGGTGATGTTCAGAATGCGTCGGAGGCTACGCATATGGAAAGCATTGAGCTTTCGCTCTTGTCGGGCACGCAAAGTCCAAGACTCGCTGCCATACAGGAGGGTGCTCACGACGCAGGCTCTGTAGATCTGGATCTTTGTGTGCTCGGTCAGCTTGCTGTTGTTCCATGCTTTCTTTGTCAGTCTGGTCATGGTGGATAGCTGCCTTGCCGATGCGCCTGTTGAGCTCTGCGTCAAGTGAGAGGGTGTCTGAGATATTTGAGCCCAGATAAACAAAGTCATGGACGACATCCAGTTCATGGTCATTGATGCTGATGACTGGGGGAGAGTCAACATCCTGTCCCATGACCTGTGTTTTCTTCAAGCTTAAGGTAAGCCCGAAGTCTTGGCAGGCATCGCTGAAGCAAGTCATGAGCTGCTGTAGGTCCTCGGCTGAGTGGGCGGTTACTGTTTGCGTCGTCTGCAAAGAGGAAGTCACGCAGGCACCTCGGCTTGACTTAGTCTTGGCTCTTAATCTGGAGAGGTTGAAGAGCTTTCCGTCTGTCCTGGTTCGGAGGTAGATACCTTCAGCTGCAGGACCAAATGCGTGTTTCAGCATCACAGCAAAGAAGATTCCAAACAAGGTGGGAGCCAGGACGAACCCTGTTTCACTCCGCTCCGTATGTTGAAGGCAGCTAATGTTGAGCCGTCAAAGACGACAGTGCCTTTCATGTCTTCGTGGAAGGATCTGATGATGCTGAGAAGTTTGGGTGGACATCCAATCTTGGGGAGGATCTTGAAGAGAGGCCATCCCTGCTGACCAGATCGAAAGCCTTTGTGAGATCTATGAACGCAATGAAGAGTGGCTGCCTTTGCTCCCTACATTTCTCCTGAAGTTGTTTGTTTAAGGGAGAATATCATATCTATAGTGGATCTGTTGGCACGGAAACCGCACTGCGATTCAGGATAAACTTGCTCTGCAAGTACATGGAGCCTCTTCAGTACTACTCGTGCAAAGACTTTCTCAACGATACTAAGGAGGGATATGCCACGATAATTATTGCAATCGCTTCTGTCACCTTTGTTTTTGTACAGTGTGACGACGTTAGCATCCCTCACATCTTGTGGTACTTCGCCTTCACTCCAGCAGAGGCAGAGGATTTCATGCAATTCGGTGATAAGTGGTTCCTATCTCTCAGACTCTCTGCGACCCAGAGAGTAGTTCCTATCAGAGAGAGTGTTGCCCTCTGACAACACTCTCTCTGATAGGAACCACTCTCTGGGTCGCAGAGATAGTTCCTATCAGAGAGAGTGTTGCCCTGTTCCTCCTATCAGAGAGAGTGTTGCCCTCTGACCCTCTACACAGGCAGCTCAAAACTCATGCAGAAGAAGCAGAAGAAAAGATCGAGAAACCAGCCTTACAAAATGTCTCTGTGTTGCCCTCTGACCTCTACACAGACAGCTCAAAACTCATGCATCGATCTCAACTGAAATAGGAAAAATACATACGGTCAGTAAAACACTAAGGGACTAGCAGACGGACAGACAAACACGTAAACAGACATGCATGCCTGTCAGACAGACCATAAGACGCACCAGCATGCACATTGACAGACAAGTGGACAGGGTAACCATCTGACATCACATGAGAACGCGTAGCGCATCGAAGTAAGTCGTCCACGACATAATTATTATGAATTGTTTCTGTCCATGCAATATTGTTTCCGGGTATCTTACATCTGCTAAAGTATGCACCGTGGCATGGAGTCATTTGTGGGAGAGGATTGTGAATAGGGAGTGGAAAGAATAACGGGAAGATGGAATGGGAAGAAGCGGAGGGCTGGGGGGGAGGGGGGAGGGGGGCTAGTTGGATGTACCTTGCAGTGGATACCCGGGAGCAGGAGTCAGGATCGATATCTATCAAGAATGTTCATTTAGGCCAAAATCCATGCAGGAAACTGTTCATTGGGTTCCTATCTCAAGTAAGTAAGGGTAGGTATTAAACTTGCAATCGTAGTTTGCATGGTTTGCGAAGAAGCAAAATGAGCATAACTGGAAAAATTAATGATATGATCAATGACAAACCGTTTAGCATATAAGAAAGAAGCAGAAGAAAAAGGCGTAGAGAACCAGCCGTTGACCTCTGACCCTCTACACAGGCAGTTCAAAACTCATGCATTGATTTCAAACTGAAATATGGAAAATGCACAACGTCAGTAACCGCTAAGAGACGGACAGACAGACAAACACCCGTAAATAAACACGCAAGCATTTCAGACGCACCATACGGCGGCTGTCAACGGGGAAGCACGTCAACTACTATGTCGCACGTGTGTCATTTTTCGTCCGTACTATTGTATTGTGATCACCCTCCTTTTTTTCTGCTGCACGTGTCGAACGTGCGTCATATAAGGGCGACGATTTCATTGAAACGAAAGCAAAACTAGTCCACTTATAAAGTGCAAATATCAAGAAAAGTTGCACTTCCTTATGTGGCAAACAAGTAAACTTTGACTTCTGGCATGAACTTCTCTCTGAAAATCTCTATAGAAAAGAAGACAATTGATGCATGTTTAATACATTCAGCGATAGAGAATAAAAGTTGGAGTCTTTCTTACCTGATGAGCTGCTTTGCCGCATCACAAAAAGGCGCCCTTGTCTGTTCTGTAGCTCAGATGGCACTCTCTGAATAGTTTCCGATCCACATGCAAACTACAAATGGGAAGTGCCAGGGGTCAGATGCAAAAGTCGAGGATAAGAACTTTAGCCCGGGGATAAGTTCACTTCCGGTGATAAAGTTATCTCGGGGTAAATTTTCTTATGCACGAGTCCAAGTTTACCCTATCCCTAGGACAAAGTCGAGCGCTAAACTATCGGGCCGATTTTCTGAGGATAAATGCCTTAACCCGGGGATAGGATATAAACATTAACAGTATGGCGGACACGGGTGATTCGTAGGCGATACCAACGATGACTCTTGGCCAGAAACAGGCTTTTTTTTTCGGGATAGGAAAAAAACCCGTCTGATGTGTATGATGATGTAACACGTTTCAAAAAGTTTCGGTTTTATCAAGAAGAAATTGTAGCAATTACTGACAGCATAAACGATGACATCAAACTTTCGAAGCGAAAGGGTGCGCTGCACCGATCCTTCACGTGACGCGATTTTATGCCTGTGGAGCTTTTCAAGACACACACACACACTCTCTCTGCTCGTGCTCATACACGCGCGCGCGCGCGCACGCGCGCACGCACGCACGCACACACACACACACACACACACACACATTGAATGGACCGTTCCCCCTCCACCCCCACGCATATGCACGAGCCCGCACACACACACAAGCATGCGCAAAAAAAAAAAAAAAAAAGGAAACCAAACTAACTAGGCCTATGCCATTCACGCAATACAAGGCGACGCCACGAACAGACTAGGCTATGCGAAAGTGATCTCGGCAACTTGGCGTTTGGCAAGGATTTTCACCGGAAAAGGCTCTTGCACACGCGCATAACGAGAGCATTTCGGAAAAGTCCTTAATAACTAAAAATAGATTGTGGCTTATCCCACAGTTAGCTATCGTCGCACCCAACCCCGACTTCTGCATCGAGCTGAGGCTAAAAATTTATCCCGAGGATAGCTAGTCTAAGGATAGGCTCTATGGCCGGGATAAACTATCGTCGACTAATGTATATGGGCCCAGACAGTTGTCTTTGCCCAGGCATAACAAGGGTGTCGCCCAGCGGCTGACAGGCCCGTTTCTCCAGGTCCAGTGACCGACACTGACACATACATACACTAATACAAACACACACGCACGTGCGCGAGCACACGCATTTCCAACATATTACACACACACACACACACACACACACACACGCACGCACGCACGCACGCATGCACGCGCGCATGCACACACACACACACACACACACACACACACACACACACACACCAACATACACACACACACACACCCAATGCAAGCATACATTAGCGACATACAGTCATGTCAGACATTAAAAAACAAAACAGATACAAAAGCTAGTTGTGAGCATAAGAATTTTAAGACTGAAAAAAAAATCATGAGAGAGAGAGAGAGAGAGAGAGAGAGAGAGAGGCAGACAGACAGACAGTGTGTGTGTGTGCGTGTGTGTGTGCGTGTGTGTGTGTGTGTGTGTGTGTGTGTGTGTGTGTTTGAGAGAGAGAGAGAGAGAGAGAGAGAGAGAGAGAGGAGAGACAGAGAGAGAGAGAGAGAGAGAGAGAATGCGTGGCGCCCAATGTACTATAGGTTCCCACGGTCTCCTGAAAGCTATTTGCTGTTTTTTGCAAAATAATTAAAGATTTTTCATTTCATTCATTTCATTTCGTTTTTTTTCATTTCATTTTCATCTCTCTCTCTCTCTCTCTCTCTCTCTCTCTCTCTCTCTCTCTTTTCACACCACACACACACACACACAAACCTATATATGTGCGACAAAATGGCGTTAGGCTGAACCGCCGATTTGTCGCACGTACGACAAATCGGCTTGTGCGACAAATCGGCGGTTCAGCACACCCCTTTTTCCGCTGATTTGTCGCACGTGCAACAAATCGGCGTGTGCGACAAATCGGCGGCTCTCATACGGGCTCCCAGGCGGATTACGAATCTTACTCCTAGAAAACATGACATCTTTTGTAACATTTTTGGTACCATTCTGTGAAATTTTGCTTATAATATCCTGGTAACATTTCTGTGGGGTTTTTTTTTTCTTAATACAATTTCTGTTAAGAAATACAGTTTCTGACAATATGAAACATAGAATCATGTTACAATTCAGTTTTCAAAAAAAATGTCATCTGCTTATGATGAAATGTACATTCTCTATGGTATTGATGTCATTTTGAACAATGGCATTTTGGTTGTGGGCTACAGATCTCAAAATAGTTAAACCTGGTATTCTTTGACCTAGAAATATCTAAGAATCATTTAGTGAGTTTTCAAAATCAAGGAGAAAAAATTCTTTTGCAGCTGTAGATAAAGTGAAATGAACATCCGCTCAAAAATGATATAATTTCTCTTTTTGGTGCCACAGCAACTGAGTTCGGAAACCACGGGACTTCACTCCGTAAAACACTTCTTATGGGCCTTGAACAAACATATCGGAAGATGAAATGAAAAATAATAAAAATATAATTAGCCCTTGTATCAAATAGACAGACAAACAGACAGAGAGATTGATCGATCGATCGATCGACAGATAGATAATTTCATGTTACATATGTTCAATTTGTATTTGATTGCTGGACAAGTGGCGCGAAATGTCGTTTAGAAGATGAATAAAGAAATGAAAGGCACAGAAAGAAAGAAAGAAGGAAAGAAAGAAGGAAGGAAAGAGAAAAAAGGATAGCAATAAAAAAAAAGTGAAAACAGAACAGCGAAAACAGAACAGGTCAAAGAAAAAAACGAAAAGAATAGATAAAAAACAAAACAAACACAGAAAGAAAGAAAGAAGGAAAGAAAATAACAATTAAAAGGAAAGCATTTTGGATACAAAAAGAAAAGAAAAAAAAACAAGATGGAAAAACGTCTTACCTCTCTGTAGACTTATGCAAACAGTCCATTTAATTTTGTCCACAACTGCAATCTCCTTCGGAACTACACGGAAGTTTCTGTCAGTTTTTTGTTTGTTTGTTTTGTTTTATAATGAAAACAAGATTTTATTTCCAAATTCAGATAATACAAACCAGAGATAATAAACACAAACACAAATGTATATTCGATAAGTACAACAAAATGATTGGGACATAATTCATTAACAAGTAATCACGGTTGTTCGTACATCAGATCACAAACATCTATAAACAAGACATTAACTAACAAAGTCATGTTCGATTAAGTACACGAAAAGATTGTACATAATTGTGACCAACTCCCACAAAATGATAGATAAGTCGGATTTTGAACTTATTAAGATATGTATATCAATAGAAAGAGAGGAAAAAGATCTTTCCAATGATATATAAAAAGAATTTCTGTATGTTAAAAAATCAAAAAGTTATGATCCTTCAAAGAGTCCCGTTAACACGGTAGCCATTTTAAGAAAAATGGCTTTAAAGTTTCCCTACCTTCTCCAACCATTTTTCCTTAGCAACCAACGTTTAATTTTGCTGTAAACTTATGAAAATGTGGGAAAACATCAAAATAATCATTGCAAACACTTTAATATTGAATATTATCCCCAGTCAAATATATATTGGTGTATTTAACGGCTGTTCAGGGCGCTGGAAAATGGGAAAAAAAATCTGATTTTCTTAAATAATAGATACTTTTGTTTCTAATGTTATCTTAGCACATATACACTAATCACAATTGATTGAATTAATATGTATTTTCTAGTTTCATTTTGCCCAGCGTTTAAAAAAAAAGTGGGTTCTTGAAGGGAAAAAAGGTAGCTCTCTTGCATTGTGCGTTAACACATACCGTACTCACGACATCCTATGATAAAAACAGCATACACTCATAATTAACAAGCGTACCTCATCAGAAAAACAAATGCTTATACATTATTCTTTCTTCATCCTTTTCAGTTGCTATGGGTGGAAATCTCTCTCTCTCTCTCTATATATATATATATCCCGACGATCAAAACCTGTGCTCCCTCTCTTCTCCACATATATGCACACACACACACAAATGTTGGCCATCAGCAGCTGGAATGCATTAGATTTTGATCTGCGTGCAGTTACAGGTAAACTGTTGTGCCATTTGCAGATCTGCGGAGGCTGCCCATTGCAGTTCATCATACCTGTATCTGTTGCCTACGTCGCTGTCACCAAATTTTTGGCATTATCGCGACGGCATTATACCTGACAGATCTGCACTTTCTTCAATTCATACAGCTGGCTCCTCATTTTCTTTTTCATCTTCGATTTCGAGTCGAGCAGGCTGAGACTGACACACGCCGGTCGAAGTCGATGGGGAAATCCCATCGTCTGCTTCGCTGTCAGTTTCTTCGTTGGAATCGAAATCAAATTATATTCCTTTTCGTTCCTATTGCTGGTGGCGAAATATTCGTTTATATGGCCACTAATTCCCTGGCCGTCATGCTCGAAAATATTTTTCCTGATTTTGATGAATTTAACAGCGTCACATTACGTCGATCCATGATGGTGGTTTTTCGAGTGAAGCGACGACAAAGGTAAAAAACGCAATAGATTCCATTGAGCTGTGACCAATGAAAGGCAGCGTCTCTACTGTTAACAGCTGAGTTACTAAGGCCATTTCGGTATTTGATTGCTGATTGGTTGGAAGGCTTTCTTTTGTGTAGACTTTGAATGCCCCGTAGAGGCCTTCTGATTGGTTTATTTTTTTAAATTGTGTACAGATTTTTTAAAAAGACACACTGAGCTTTCGAATGATGTGAGCCAGGGGCTCTACGAGGGATGTGCACTCGAGTGTCCGTTGAAAATGAGTAAGTTTTCGCAATCAGTGCTGCTTAAAATTGATAACATGGAGTGAAAAAATTCATTTAATCACATTTCTAGTTTAATTTAGGTAAAATCAGTGAAACATGATATGCTTTCATGGTTTTTTCTATGTGTTGGTGCAAAAATCTCATTTTACCCCAAAAGGACCCTCACCACTCTTTGTTGCCCGCAGCGGCGATCAGCCCGGCGCGACTTACCTATCATTTTGTGGGAGGCCGGCACAATTCACTAACAAGTAATCACGGTTGTTCGTACATCAAATCAAACATTTATGAACAAGACATTAACTAACAAAGTCATGTTCGAGTAAGTACAACAAAATGATTGGACATAATTCATTAACAAGTTATCAAGGTTGTTTGTACATCAAATCACAAACACTTTTGAACAAATAGTAACTAACAAAGACATAAGCGAATTTCTTACGACAAGGTTTAGGGGGGAAATTTCTGTCTTTCTTTGTTTTCTGTTTTGTATTCTGTCAGTAGAGTGTCGGGAATTTCTTTGTGACTGTTCGATTATTTACACGTCGTCCTTCTCGGCCTCCGGATCGTACCAGTCGGCTTTTGGTGTTGTCCAGGAAGGCCTTGCCTGTCGTATCAATACAGCTGCATTCCGAGATGGAAGTGTTGGCCACCTGCATCAGCATGAAGGTTAAAAGACCATGTCATAAGTGATGGATAGAATGTATTTTACAGCAGTATATTGATTATTTCATCCATCAGTCCATCCATACATCCATCTATCGTGTTTGTTTTTTCTATCTATCTGTCATTTTTCTATCTATCTGCCTTTCTGCCTATCTATCAATCTCTCTCTCTCTCTCTCTCTCTCTCTCTCTCTCTCTCTCTCTCTCTCTCTGTTTATCTATCTGTCTGTGGTCTATCTATCTGTCCGTCTATCTATCTATCTATCTATCTGTCTGTCTAGGCAGAGTGGCTCCGTCGTTTTCATGAGACGGATGTCGCTGGTGCTCACGACCACAACAACCTTGCCCCGTCAGTCAACTTAACAGTTCAATCAGAGAGAGAACAGGCCACACATTATTGTGAAACAGTGCACATGCAATGCAGACAGTCAATACCCCGATCGCTACCCTGGCGTGTGCTTTAAATCAAACCTGTAACTCTCTTGATCAATTTGTTTGTCCCATAAACTAAAAAATAATAACTCTCTTTGCAATGGAAAGACAATCATTATCTCCCCCTGATTTTTTAAAATCTCGAACAGGTCTAGTTTGCGCCATCGGCCGGAAAGAGAAAATGACCAAACTGATGTAAAACGGTGAGCCTGTATGCAAACACTGTTACAAACAGCTCGACTCTGTTTTTGTCATTTTGTCATCATGTATCGACTCAGATCTGTATTTCTTGGATTTTATGAGACGCCTGTTTACCTAATGACGTATGCACAAACTGCGCAAAGATCACACCAAACATCGGTACAGAAATAAACCCAGCCAATGTGTATCACACGCCAAGACATAAAGCTCTGCTCACGGATGTTCTTCAATAAACAGGACACATATTTGTATGGCGAGCGAGCGTCAGTGGGGAAGAGGATGGAAAAAAAAAAAAAAAAAAAAAAAGAAAAAAGAGTGTGTGTGAAAAAATAGGATGGAGGCCCCACAAAAAGGGTCTTTAAAACTAAAACAAAAAAAGAACAAAAGAGGAGAAATTGAAGGTTTGGGTAAATAATTGCGTAATGATCTTTACCCATGAACTGAGAAAATTATCTTTCTTTGCAATGGAAAGACAGGCATTGTTTTCCCCTGATTTTTATTTTCTTCCAGGACAGGCCAGTAGTTACTATATGAGATCAATGTTTCTTAGATCTCTCCCCGGCCTGCTGCCCTAGATGAAGATGTTCGCTAAGGCCCAAAGACAATGTGTGTCATGGTCTTGGCTGCTCTGTGCAGTGTCTTTGTTGGACGTTGAATTCCTGGCGAGAACTTCAAGTTACGGCAGGCATTACTCCACTGATGCTTGTTATGTGATGCCTCTTCCTGAGTTCAGTTCTAGCTATCTTTTCTTTCTCGGATGCCATAACTTTTCTTTTTCCAAACTAAACATTCGCTTGCTTTTTTTCATATTCGAACACAAATTCAATAATATGCTGCGCAGTGAACTGGCGCACTGTTGTTTGGAAATAAGTTATATATGGAATGGTATATAAACGCGTAACAAGTAGTTTATAATCATAATCGCGCTGTATGAACACTGCTGATGATATCAATCAATCAATCAATCAACCAATTAATCAATCATCATCATTGTCAGAAATGGTGGTGGTAGTAGTAGTAGTAGTAGTAGGAGTAGTAGTGGTGGTGGTGGTGGTGGTGGTGATGGTGGTGGTTGGTGATGGTAGTAGCAGCAGCAGCAGCAGCAGCAGCAGCGGTGGCGGCGGCGGCGGCAGTAGTAGTAGTAGTAGTAGTAGTAGCAGCAGCAGCAGCATTCAATGGTAGCAGTATGATAGCCTCACCAGCCGTAACAGTTGGGTAACAGTAGTAATAGCAGCAGCAGCATCAACAGAAATGGCAGCAGTAGTAATAGTAGTACTAGTAGTAATAGTAATAGCAGTAGTAGTAACAGTAGGAATAGGAGTAGCACTAATTGTAGGAGATCCCCCCCCCCCCCCCCCCCCTTACCTCCAGCAAATGACAATTTTCACAATAGCTGCCCCCACTCACCTTGTGCAGTTTGGTGTAGCTGGGGTGGTGGTGTGGAACCACTGAGCTGTTGGACGCCATGTTGTAGGCGTTGGCGAAGGCCCAGCGACGGTGCGGGCTGTGGTTCTGGCTGCTGACGTGTAGCAGGTTGCAGTGAAAGATGATGGCATCGCCCTGAGAAGAACAACAACAACCACAACCATGTTCATGTGTCACTTGCAGTTCCATTATGGCGCAGCCGACCTCGTGGAACCCTTTCAGAGTTATATCACATCAAGAAGAAAACATCGTTTGAACAGCAACACATCAATTTATAGCACTAATTCCTACCATAAATTCCCGAAGGCAGTTAGTTACTAAGTGCACACACTATCCCGCCGAGGGTGTTTTTTTTTCTTCCTAAAATGTTTCAGTGCAGCACACAGAAAAAATATAAATGATTTGTTTATTTTTTAAGGTAAAAGTTAGCAAACAGCACTGGAGAATGTATAACAAGTACCCATGCAAGTGGTCCAGTTCTCACACTTTATCTTGTTGTCAAACTACGACATAAAAACGAAGGAGAATTTTTATTCTACGACAAAGCTAAATCGGCCACAAAAGCAGGGAATCATAGGATCGTCGTTCGCCGTCGAACTGGAAGCTGTTCTGTTGCAAGAATCTTTAAAGGTGTTTTTTTTTTCTTTCTTTATTTGTTTCGTTTTGTTTGTTTATTTCATGACGATAAAGAAGGTATACGCCATGATTTTTTGGACTTGTGACCGAGTCAAAAAAAGAGAAACTTTTTGGAGTGTACTTCGGGATTCAGTAAAAATGTGCCAACATGAATGTAATACCAACAGAGAAAATAGTCTTATTTGGATTATTTGGACGCATTGACCAATTAAAGCAGACAGTAACATTGATTTGATTCTGCTGCTAGCTAAATTTTATTTCTGCAAATGTTAAGTGCGAAGAACTTCAATTCTAATAATATACTTCATATCTGCAAAAGAAGATAAAGAAACTGAAAAACATGCTCTTTGAATAATGTAGACAACCCCATAACAGTAGAAGTATTACGGTTGATTGTTTTATGTATTTGAATACTATGTAAGCTGTAAAATTTACTGGCACATGTGAATACATATTGGCTACACCAAAAAAAAATAAATAAAATGTATTTAAAAGAATTTTGAAGACGCTTAAAACGCGTTCAACTCTCCATGGAATGAACACAGCTAAACCATTGGAAGAGAGTGTGTATCGTGCAGGTTTCTTTCTACTGATGCATGGGTAAACCATTGACTTCCGGGAATAGGCCGGAGGATGTCCGGAAAAGACCGGAGGACACTGGGAAAGACCAGAACCAAGGGCTCTGTGGGCTGGCTCCCCACTTTGCCTTCAACATGTGGCTACTAAAAACAAAAGGAAAAGATGCTCCCAGGATTCACCGAAAGGGGGAGAGAATGATGAATCCATCGGTGCTCAACCAATCACGACTGCAAATCCCAAACGGACTATGAACATGGACCAAATGGAATATCCATGTGTCTGTGGAAAGCGTTTCGCTACCACCCGTGGCATGAAGATCGACAGAACAAAGATGGGATGTGTGAAGACTCATCTGAATGAGCAGCAGCGCACTGCATCAGCAGCTAAGACGTCGGAAGACCAACGCCAGGATTTAAACCACAGTGCCAAGGACATCCACGCTGTTGGTTCGGATGAGGAATTTGCACAGGCCCTCGATGCCAGGCGCCTGAAACTCAACCTGCCACGAGCAAACGAGACTTAAGATTGGGAGAAACTGGATGCAAAAATCGTCCAAAGACTCGATGCACTGATAGGGAAAAGCACCCTGGAACGCAAACTAGCCACATATGGGGACATTGTGTATGCCACATGTAGAGACGCCTATGGAGCAAAACTACCCAAAGAGAAAACACCTCCAAAGAAATCCAGACGCCAAGAAGAGATGGACAAGATCAGGGTCCAAAAGAAAAACCTCAAGAAGCAAATGAAGACCGCACTGCCAGCTGAAAAACAAGGCTTGGAAAAACTCTGGGAAGACCTGAAAGCAAAACACAGCGCCCTCAGCAAAGCGGAATCTGCGAGGAAGAGGAAAGGCAAAAAAAGAAGAAGACACAAGAGCGCTTCTTCAGAGACCCCTTCCAGTTTGCCAGAACTCTGTTTGAGCAGCCAAAATCTGGGACCCTAAGTGTGGACAAAGGAGTTCTTGAGCAGCATCTGAGGAAAACATACTCTGATCATTGACAAGCCTCCAACGTTGGCGGAAATCAAGAAGGTGGTCGACAAAGCCAGAGCCAAATCATCACCAGGGCCAAACGGAATACCTTACCAGCTGTACAAGAAATGTCCCAAGGTGCTGGAGTGGCTCCACAGGCTGCTGCGATCAGCTTGGAGAAATCAGAAGATCAGCGGCCAGTGGATGACGGCAGATGGTGTGTACATCCTCAAAGAACAAAAGTCAAGTGACATCAGCCAGTTCAGGTCAATATCACTACTGAACGTCGAAGGGGAAATCTTCTTCTCTGTCATGGCAGCAAGGCTGACCAAGTACCTCATGGAAAACAAGTACTTGGATGTGTCAGTCCAGAAAGGTGGCATCCCAGCAGTGGCTGGTTGTGTAGAGCACGCCACAATGATCTGGGACGCAATCTAAAGAGCAAAAACAGAAAAGAGAGACCTGGACGTAGTGTGGCTTGATCTGGCAAACGCATATGGATCTGTACCCCATGAGATGATACAGTTGGCTCTTGAGATGTGGCCAAAGAACATCCGCGACATGCTCAAAAAGTACTTCAATGGCTTCTCAATGCGGTTCTCTACCAAGGAATACACTACAGATTGGATCAACCTGGAAGTGGGCATTGCAATGGGCTGTGCAATTTCCCAATACTGTTCGTGTTGGCAATGGAAGTCATCTTGAAAGCAGCAACAAGCAAAGCAAAGCAAGACAAACAGACCTTGGCGATGGATACAAGATGCCCCTCTCAAGGCCTTCATGGATGACACTACAGTGATTTCATCCAGAGAAGACGAGACACGTCATGTGCTGGAGAGGCTGGATGACATAGTTGCCTCCTC
>JADBJO010010063.1:10000-15000 GCA_016801955.1 Conus betulinus
AGATGTGAGTGACTTGTCCTCCAACCACCACCGACTTTCTTTTTTCTTTACAGTTTTTTTGTTGTTTGTGTGTTTCTTTTTCTTGTTGTTTTTTTGTTGTTGTTTTAAAACTACTTCACTCCGGTGGGAAACGCCCGCCCTGAAACAACTACGCATCAGTTTTCCTCCAGCGCTTTCATGCGAGTAACTAAGGTCTCTGAAAATAATACCCTGTCCATTCTGCTATGTTGTTAGGCTCAGTTATTTATATCTTCCTTCCTTCCCCACCCACTCACATTGCCTTTCTCCGATAACAATTCCTTGGAGGATTGTTTTAGCGAGGCCATTGGGTCTAGTCCTATGGCCGTACCAGTGGCATGATGTCAGCAAATCTTCATAAGGCCCGATTGCTTGACGCGCTGTTCGTTTATGATAACCATGAATGCCTATACTGCATGTTCAGTATCTTCTGGTAATACCCCATTTCCCATGGCCTGGGATTATTCTGTCCATAGCAGCCCTGAGGGTCCGTGTCTGCATGGATATCATTATGAAAGGTGGAAGATGGCAGAACCCACTGGGTATAATCTTGTATATTATGAAGAAGGTATTGTCTTTTTTATACATTTTTTTTTCATTTTTTTTCCTCATTCTCTCACCATTCCACAGTTCCTTCTTTCTCTCTTCGCCATTCTTTCATAAACATGATCTTTCTCCTTTGCTGTACATTGTCCGGATGCTCAAATACCACATGTTTTCCTTTTTTTTTTATTAATCATATTTATTATACATGTTTGACAATATTATAGTAAACTAGTACGCGAAACATATTAGAAATGATTCATCTTCTTTTTGGCTTGAATGAATTTGAGTGAGAGTTTCAATGTATGCCGAGGAAAGGGTTTTTAAAAATTTGTTTATATATTTTTATACACAAACACATACACAAAACAAAACAAACTCACTTAGCACAATCTCTGAGTTCTTACTAGCTACAAGCACATAATGGCAACCCAACCACACCCGCCCACTCACTCACACCTCCTCCCGCCGATCCACACTTCCCACTTTCTCTTTGTTGGGGATCTAATGTGATACTTGAACAATATACATATACAAATTATAATAATGAAGTACTGTTTTCTCTGTGTGGTACCATGCCATAGCTGTTGTATATGCTACATAACATATGTTCACTGCAATCATCCTTCAAAGTACAAGATGTATATAGACGTAAGCATTTCCTAGCTGATTGTACACCACCGACCATCTATCTGCTATCTTGTCTTTGACTGCTTCGACACGTGTACAGATAAGGGAGGATAAACAGTGAACATGGCCTGTGTGTACAGATAAGTGAGGATAACCAGTGAACATGGCCTGTGTGTTTACAGATAAGTGAGGAAACCAGTGAACATGGCCTGTGTGTACAGATAAACTGAGGATAACCGTGAACATGGCCTGTGTGTACAGATAACTGAGGGAATAACCGGTGCACATGGCCTGTGTGTACAGAGAAGTATGAGGATAACCAGTGAACATGCCTGTGTGTACAGATAAGTGAGGATAACCAGTCAACATGGCCTGTGTGTACAGATAACTGAGGATAACCAGTGAACATGGCCTGTGTGTACAGATAAGTGAGGATAACCAGTGAACATGGCCTGTGTGTACAGATAAGTGAGGAAAAACCAGTGAAACATGTCCTGTGTGTACAGATAAGTGAGGGAAAACCAGTGAACATGTCCTGTGTGTACAGATTAAGTGAGGGAAAACCAGTGAACATGTCCTGTGGTGTACAGATAAGTGATGGGCCTGTGAGTACAGAAAACCGCGTGAGCGCGACCCATTGAACATGGCCCCTGTGTGTACAGATAAGTGAGGATAGCCAGTGAACATGTCCTGTGTGTACCAGATATATGAGGAGGAAGCCAGTGAACATGGCCTGTAGGCACAGATAAACTGAGGATAACCAGTGAACATGGCCTGTAGGTACAGATAAGTGAGGATACCACTGCCACATGACCATGTCCTGTGTGTACAGATAAGTGAGGCTACCAAGTTGAACATGGCCTATGTGTACAGATCAATGAGGATAACCAGTGAACATGGTCTGTGTGTACAGAATATAAGTGAGGATAACCAGTGAACATGTCCTGTGTGTACAGATCAATGAGGATAACCACTTGAACATGTCCTGTGTGTACAGATAAGTGAGGATATAACCAGTGCACCTGTGAACATGGCCTGTGTGTACAGATAACTGAGGAGAACCAGTAAACATGGCCTGTGTGTACAGATAACTGAGGAGAAGACAGGTGAACGCATTAGCCTTCGATTTGAAGTTAAAATGTCTCTTTCGAACTACAGTGGTCTTGAAACCGCTGCTTGCTTGTCTGCCCAGTAGTGAAGTGGAGGTCTTCTCTTTATGATGACACTTAAAACCTTGAAACCTATGCCACATTACATGCCTTTAGAAGTACATGAGATGCATATTCGTTTCTCTTGTACATGAGATATAGTTGTCTATTGAATACATGGGGAGTATGTAGCAGAAATCAAATATGTTTGGACCAGCACACGGAAATGTTTCTGAAGCGTTTGAAGCTACGGAAAGCGCTTAGCAACCTCCAAGAAAAGTTATGTGTTCCCAAAAGCCCCCCTCCCTCCCCCCCCCCCCCCCCCCCCCCCCCCCCCCCCCCCCCCCCCCCCCCCCTTCCCGAGATCGTTTTCCCCCCCCCCCCCCCCCCCCCCCCCCACCCCCCCACGCCCCTCCCCTTCCCCGAGATCGTTTTCACAAGATTTCCGCTTTCTTTGAAGACAGAAGGGTCGGGGATAAGGGGGGGTTCTTTATGTACGACTGGTATCAACAACAAACTGGAAAACCGGACCTGTAATCTTCGTGTGATAAACTGAATGTTTCTTTCAAACTATAAGAAACCATACTATCTTTTAGAAACTCTCTGATCAGAAATTTGACAATACCTTTGGGATTCTTCGATCAGATAAAAAAATAGCCAAAACATGTTATTTTTTTTTATCATCAACAACAACTAAAAGAAAAGACTGTCCTGATCGCTCTTTGTCCATTCGTTGCCCATCCTAGCTGCCATACATCCACATGAGCATACACTCCCACGAATAGGTAGTTAAACGTAATAATATAGACATGCACACGCGCACGCACGCGCGCGCGCGCGCGTGCACACACACACACACACACACACACACACACGCCACACACACACACACACACACACACACACACACACACATGCACACACACATACACACACACACACACACACCACACACACACACACACACACACAATCACCACACACATACCCACAAAAATATAATATTCATAACACAGTAACACGTACCCTTTTTCCAGCCCATCATTTCTAACACATTGCAAACACTCAGTAAACTCTCGTTTATACAGCAGAGCTGCGTGTCCAAAAAATTATCAAATCGTTTTTCGAAACCTTTCAAGTATTAATTCACCTGTATATAAAATTAATATACACACATCTCAGCCCGATTTACCAGTAATGTCTCAAATAACTACATACTTTAGCGAAATTGAAAATGAAATGAGGCAAGGAACATTAAACAAGAAACATTAAACATGTAGGGTAACTCTTGCTGCCATAAGAAATCCTAACACAGAGTAACTTTTATTCAAGACTGGCACAGCATTTGAAACTTGAATAAAGTCAGTAGAAAGAAACTCGTGGAGAGCGTGGTAGCAGAGACCGAGTTTCTTTCCGCAGACTTTATTCAAGTTTAAAATTGAAATAAAATTACTCTGTGGTTAGGTTTTCTTATGGGAGCAAGAGTTAGCCTACTTCTTTCGGGTCTCCGACGCTCCCCCTCGTTATTAAAATATGATTATCATATGCAGGGATGCAGGGGGTTATAGACAGAAGTATTTACGCTTTCACAACCAAAATGCGCTCTCGCATAGGCACATGCACTCTGTCACTCACATCGGGCCCGCACAAAGGTGACGGGAAACCAATAACATTTCACAGAAATATAATCAACTTTTATTTAACTTGACTCCGAGCCCCCACCCGTCACTACACAACACAATTATCTGTATCATACAACAATGTAAACACCATACAGACAATCTCATAAATCGCATCCCCTGTCCTTCAATTATTTTTTTACTTAACCAGGAAAGACAATAGTTCACTATTCTCTTTGCACCCTTATAAACTTAAGAACAAATGAAAACGTCCATAACTTGCCAGCATTCCTTGGTTGACCGTCAGTTTCTCTCATCACACTGTGCGACCACGAGCTGAAGCTGCCACACTGTTGTGTCCTCCCGATTGGCCAAATCCCAGTTGGGGGACACTGGCAACGTAGCTTGAAGTCGCACCCTCACACCGAGTCTCCCGGACTCCACCGCACCGCGCCCTCTCCACGGAAAGGGCTCCTGTCAGCCTCTCCCACAGGTCTTCTCTGTCTGCAAAAACACCCCACGTTGTCTGGCATCTCCTGTCTAGGCTCCAACAGGCTAATATGTCTTGCTGTCGACCGTCCCCACACAGAACAATTCTTCTCGTCGTCGGCTCCGAGCTACAGCAACCTCCACTGTCTTACGTCCCCACCTAGGAGACAACGAGGCGACAGCAAACCTCTGCTTCTCGCTGTATTTTCTTGAGCCCTCAGCAAGACGGGCGAGTTCACTTTCCCTTAATGTGAGTCATACACTTCCTGGTTTTCCAGGCACCTTATATCCATTCCCAAACAAGAGAGGACTCGAGTTTAACTGGTTCAACCAATGGAATCACTGGCACACACATATCACACGATTTTGTACCAATCTTCTCGTCCCATGTTATTTTGTGTTCCACCAATGGAATCACTAGTCACCTACACATACACACACACCACAGCTGTTAGCACCAACAAAGACTTGGGTACCAAGTGGCTAATGCATAACCTCCTATTCAAACTCCAGTTCCATTCCCCAAAGCTACCCATTATACTAACAGCCTGGA
>JADBJO010010063.1:20000-25000 GCA_016801955.1 Conus betulinus
AGGAAGGAAGGAAGGGAGGCAGGAAGGAAGGAAGGAAGGAAGGAAAGAAGAGAGGAAGGAAAGACGACAGGATGGAATTAGAGAAGGGAGGAAGGTAGGAACGTAGGGATGAAGGAAGGAGGAAGGGAGGAAGGAAGGATAGAAGGGAGAAAAGACGGAAGGAATGGGAAGAAGGAAGGAAGATATGGAGGAAGGAAGCAAAAGAAAGGAGGAAGGAAGCAAAGAAGGGAGAAAAGATAGAAAAGAAGGAAGGAACAGAAGAGGAAAGGACGAAAGATAAGAGGAAGGAGGGGAAGGGAAGGAAAGAAAGAGGGAAGAAGGAAGGAAGGAAGGAAGGGAAAGGAAGGAAGGAAGGAAGTAAAGGAAATAAGGGGGAGAAAGCAGAGAAGGGGAGGAAGGACGGAAGGGAGGAAGGAAAAAAAAGAAGAGAGGAAGGAAAGAAGGGAGAAAAGAAGGAAGCAAAGAAAGAGAAAACAGACAGAAGGAAGGAAGGGAGGAAAGAAGGGAGGAAGCAGGAGGGAGAAGGAAGGAAGGATGCAGGAAGGAGGGAAGGAAGGGAAAGGAACGGAAGGAAAGGAGGAAAAAGCAGGAAAGGAAGGAAGGAAGGAAGGAAGGACAGGAAGGGAGGTAAAGAAGGAAAGGAAGGAAGGAAGGAAGGAGGAAGGAAGGAAGGAAGGAAGGAAGGAAAGGAAGCGGAAGGAAGGAAGGAAGGAAGGAAAGGAAGGAAGGAAGGAAGGGAAGGAAGGAAGTGGAAGGAGGAAGGGAAGGAAGGAAGAGGAAGGAGAAGGAAGGAAGGAAGGAAGGAAAGGAGGAAGGAAGGAAGGAAGGAGGAAAGGAAGGCAGAGGAAGAAGGAAGGAAGAAGAAGGAAGGAATTGAAGAAGGCAGGAAGGAAGGAAGAAGGAAGGAAGTGAAGGCAGGAAGGAAGGAAGGAAGGAAGGAATGAAGGAAGGAAAGGAAGGAAGGAAGGACGGAAGGAAGGAAGGAAGGAAAGAAAGAAAAGAAGGGGGAAGGAGATGACCAGGAAACGAACTTTTGACCAGTCTGTTTATGTGTCTTTCTGTGTACGTCTCCGTCTGTCTGTCTGCGTTGTCTCTGTCTTTGCCCCTGTCTGTCTGTTTGTCTCTTTATCTGTGTGTCTGTGTATGTGTCTGTCTCTTTTGTGTATCGCCTGTTATATCTCTCTGTATCTCTCTGTCTCTGTCTCTGTCTGTCTGTCCCTGTCTGTCTGTCTGTCTGTCTGTCTCTCTCCTCTCTCTCCTCTCTCTCTCTCTCTCTCTCCTCTCTTCTCTCTCCTCTGTCTCTCTGTCTTCTCTTCCCTTCTTCTTTCTCTTGAACTTTTCATTCTTGATCGTTCTCTTTTTGTTTCCTTTCGTTTTTTTCTGTTCGTCTTTCTCCTTTCATCTCATTAGTGTTTTCACTTTTCAAAAATTTCCTCTCACTTTTTTTCTTTTCATCACATTCCTTCTTCCACATTTCCCTTCTTTATGTTCTTTACTTTCTTTAACCACATCTCTTTCTTTCGACTTTGGCAGCGGCTATAAACGTTCTTCTTCTTCGTGTTTTCTTCTTCTTTTTCTTCTTCTTTCTTCTTCTTCTTCTTCTCTTCTTCTCGCTTTTTTTAACAAACAAAATGCATGCATATACATTACACACACACACACACACACACACACACAACACACACACACACACACACACACACACACACACACACACGCACGCACACGCACGCACCGCACGCACGCACGCACGCACGCACGCACACACCACACGCAAACTAGATAGAAAAAAAAAAACCACCATACACACATACACATTTATATACAGATCACCAGATGAGAACTTAAGGTAGTGCAACATACGAGTCCAATTTCATCATATAAGACGGTTGTAAATACATTAATGAACACATTCAAACTGTTTATGAATTTTTCACACACACACACACACCACACACACACACACACACACACACACACACACACACACACACACACACACACACACACACACAGGCGCGCGCGAATCTGTTTGCATCTGTACAAACATTTGGGGATGTTAAATCTGAAAGGGAAGTGAACGACAAAGACTTCAATGGGAAGAAGAAAAAGGTTAACCGATAATATAATTGCAGTGTGTAACATGTTATGATAGAAGCATAACCAGCCATAATTATTGCACAAAATACACAAACATTTGGATATGGGAAAATAATGGGTTTGTGTGTCAGCCATTAAAAAAAAAGTTGTATAGCGTAAGTTTAAATAGCATTATGTTGCTCGATTTTATATCTATAGTTCATTAAAAAGAAAAGTGTTTGCGGAAGGCTTCCTTCTAATTTTCACATGTATACTTAATGCTCTGCTACTAATATAATGGGAATACAAAATATCATCAATAATGATAGTCACATCAAAGCCCAATAATATTAAGGATGCCGTTAATTTCATATTATCTGCGTTGACACATTTTTCTTTTAATTTAAACCAACAAGAGAATTCCATAACTGTTGACCACTAGCACATTTCCAAAGCATGTGGTCAATACTAGCTTTACATAAACCACAAGAAAACTACATTTATCATTATCAGCCACTCTCGTTTTCCGTACCTAGACACCTATGCAATATTCTCAGCTGAAACCATTTCACAACTTTATGTCTTCAACTTTATGTACATTCAAGAAGCATAATTTTCAGTTGTGACGAACCGACATTTTCTGTTCCCATTTGTCACAATATTTTGCTCGTAATTATTAACAATCATAATACCATAGTATAATCTAGAGCTTTGATAAATGGCGAACAATTTCTTAAATGAGAGTGTTAAGTTAATACAGTTATTGTTCTCAATAACAATATTAGATTTTTCTTATCTAGTCAGTTACAGCTGACCTATAGCCAGCAAAAGTAGGGAAAATTAATGTTTAGATTATGCTTTCCCCTGAAAAATCTATGAGCCATAAATGTCCATTTTCATTTAAAAAAAAAAAATGAGCAAGATGAAAAACGTAATTTATGTCTAACAGAAAATGTATGATATTATGCAAACCACAATTAGCAACCCTAAACACCAGGATAGAAATGGGTTAACAATTGCAGACACAAGTGGAAGTTCCTATCAGTGAACAGAAAAAAAAGAAAGAAAGAAAAAAAAAAAAAACACATAAAGAACACTGACTGCACGTGATGGCAAACAGCAAACGCCTATAAAAACACTGACAACACTGACCACCCATATCCTGACGACTGCACCGGGCAAGAACACGCGCTGTTGATTTTATGCCTAGATTTTAATCCAACTGATAAAAGATGCCGCTCTCCCAATTCGGTTGAGCACTTAAAAAAAAAAAATTGTTGTTGGTTAGCAACACCATCATATATACATACATACATATATATATATATATATATATATATATATATATATATATATATATATATATATATATATATATATATATATATATATATATAAAATAATTGTGTTGCTAACCAACAATACTTTAAAAAAGTGCTCAACCGGGTTGGGAGCGGCATCTGTTAAAACTTTGATTAAACATTTTCCATTTTAATCAAAAGTTTTAACAGATATATATATATATAATATATATATATATATATATATATATATATATATATATATATAGAGAGAGAGAGAGAGAGAGAGAGAGAGAGAGAGAGAGAGAGAGAGAGAGAGAGAGAGAGAGAGAGAGAGAGAGAGAGAGAGAGCTAGGAGCTATTTTCCGACCGATTTTTTGTCCGTTTTTTTTTTTTTCCAGACAAATCGATAACACACCTGTTGAAAAGTTTGAAAAAGACATCAGGAGGATTTGGCAGAAGCAACCACAGATCAGTCAGTTTTGACAGAATTGTGGATTTCAACATTGCAACTCTGCCCAGAGGCGTTATCTGGCGTTTTACCCATATCTTATATATAAGTACTTACCATCGGCTAGTCTTTCTGAATAATTACTATTTAAACAATCTTTCAACTCATTGGTAAACCATACACCAAGTATTCGAATTTTTGGTGGAGTCCAATCAAAGACTAAATGCTCTAAATATCGGATTTTACAGGTTTTTTTTTTCTACTTCCCAGCCATATTACACTTGACTTACCCATATTCATACGAAGAACTGAGACCAAGCCAAATCTATATAGAACACCCAATACATGTTTCAAAAGACTTACAATCTCCTGCAAGCAGGAACCCTGAATTATCGGCGTACTGTGGCAATTTGTGTTGTACATCGTTCATTGTAATTCCTTGGATATCAACATTTTCCCTGACCATTATTGCTAGCATTTCTACACATAAGACAAACAAGTAGGGGAGAAATTGGGTCCCCTTGTTTACAACCTCTTCTTCTTCTTTCTTCTTCTTCTTCTTCTTCTTCTTCTTCTTCTTCGTTTCCCCTACTGCTTTTCTTTTCACTAGTCGTCTTGCAAGCTCACATAAAAAGTGGTTAGATATGACGACTGACCGCGACTCAGATTGATCGCGCAATAGCCGGATTGCTGCCAGAGTGAACTCGAGTATATTGCCCTCAGAATAAAAGGACGTGAACTGGAGCAATGAACATTAGACAGGAAGAGAGAAAACAACTGCAGAAGTAGAGAGAGAGAGAGAGAGAGAGAGAGGAGAGAGAGAGAGAGAGAGAGAGAGAGAGAGAGAGAGAGAGAGAGGCAAATTACAGAGAGTCTGAGAGAAAAACCAGGCATAGTAAAGAAGAAGAAGAACAGAGAAGAAGAAGAAGAGGAAGAGGAAGAGAAGAATCTAATCATCTCATTTCCTGTATTTTGACTGATCTGTTCATCTCTCCCTACATCTGTATGGGCCTCTCTCTCTTCTCTCTCTCTCTCTCTCCTCTCTCTCTCTCTCTCTCTCTCTCTCTCTCTCTCTCTCTCTATTCTTCTTCTTCTTCTTCTTCTTCTTCTTCTTCTCTTCTTTTCTTCATCATAATCATCTCCTCCTCCTCCTCTCCTCTCCTCCTCTT
>JADBJO010010063.1:35000-60000 GCA_016801955.1 Conus betulinus
GTTGGAATTTAGCATTGGTTCTCTTCAGAACAATAGAAATAAGACAAGTGAAATAAAGAGATCAGTTTATTGAAAACTTCCAGTGGCAAGATAAACATGCTGATCTATTTTAATGAGCAAAATGAATAGCAAAGATACACTGTCGTTGTTTGGACAGGCTAATATTCTCATTGACAAGGATGTTTATGCCACCCTTGATGCTTTTAATCATATGTATTATAAAACAAGCTGAATGCATGAAAAGACGAATTAGATTGGATGGTAGGCCATAGGGACAATGATTGGGTATGATACAGAATGCACTAGTGCTAAATTAAAAGGCAAGAAGAATTTTGGTGGATATACAGGAGAACGCTAGGTAAAGAAGATAAAACATATTGTCTTGCACGAAGAGAATATAAAAAAAAAAATTGATCGAGAGAAAGAAAAAAAGAAAGAAAAGTTCTCTAATGTGTAACCCTCGTAAACTCGGTGAGTGACCAGCAAGAATTTTGGAAGCAACTTGCGCAGAATATCTATTAAAAAGAGTGCAAATATCCAAATATAAGTATTGATGACTGTTTTGGTTTTTCCCTTTTCATGATTTTTCTTGAAAAATGGGTAAAACCGAAGACGATGTTTAATGATGTTATTAGCGAAGTAAATCTGTCTGAAAATAGTACTGAGTGTTCCTATTTCGATCGTCCAATTTCAGAGAGAGGAGCTTTCCAACTGCAATGACAAGGCTTAAACACAGAAAATCTGCAGGACCAGATGGAATTATTGGAGAGAAATTCTGAATTTGGTGGTAATGTTCTATTTATTTCTTTGTTAAGTTTCTCATACACGTTTTGATAATAGGATATTTCCAGAACGATGGACAGAGTCAATAATCGTGCCACTGTTTAAAAAGGGTGCAACTAATGTCCCTGGCAATTATAGAGGTATATCTTTTGGGTACATCAGTAGTAAGGTATTAGGTTCAATAATCATTGCAGGCTGCAAGAGTGGGTGCGGCAAAATGATATCACAGGTGAACATCAAGCAGGGTTTTAAGAAAGACTATTCAACTATTGGTCAGATGTTCAAACTCTTAGCGTTACAGAAACAATTTTCACAGAACCATAAGTTATATGTTGCCTCTATTGATTTCGAAAAAAAAAAAAGCTTTCAACTCTGTATCAAGATTATTGCTCTGGCCAGTACGCTCCAAAAGAATGGAATTCAAGGAAAGCTCTACATTGTATCAATAGTATGTATTGTAATGTGAAAGCAAGAGTAAAATCTGGTGCTAGTTTTACTGACTATATCATGTGTACAAGAGGTGTAAAACAGGGTGATGCATGCAGCCCTGTACTTTTCTCCCTATTTATAAACGAGCTAGCCCTGGAAATAATCGAGAAAAGGAAGGCACGGTGCAACACTGACTCCTGATTTCATGGAATTGTTTATTTTGTTGTTAGCAGATGACATTGCCTTGCTTTCAAAAACACCAGTTTGGTCTTCAAACACAACTGAATAGCTTATGGAGTGCATCTTCAAGACTTCGGCTTAAGGTCAATATGAAAAAGAGTAATGTTGTTGTATTCAGGAAAGGTGGTTATCTTGCGGCGAGTGAAAGGTGGTTTCTTAATGGAGAGGAAATGAAGATTGTCAACTGTTATAAGTATCTTGGTATATATTTCTCCACGAGACTTAGTTTTGCAGTTGCTTGTGAAGACCTTGCAAGCCGAGACAAAGAACGCCTTGCTGTGCATCATGCAAAAGTTGTACACGCTTAAGAATAATTCATTGCAGTATTTTTTTGAAATTTTTGATTATCAGGTTCTGCCTATTGCCATGTACGGTGCTGAAATATGGGGATTAGATAAGGCAGTTCGCTCGTATTGAAAAGGTCCACTTATTTGCATTCAAAAAAAAATTGTTAGGGGTACAGCTTAAAACGCCGAATGATTTAGTGTACAGAGAGACAGGACGCTACCCTGTTTATGTTTATGTAAATATGTCTGTTCCGTGTATTAGATATTGGCTTAAATTATTACGTATGGATGGAAATAGACTGCTGGGTGAAAGCTTACGAGATGTTGATGTGGCTAGACTCACGCGGTAAATATACTTGGGTTTCAAGGATTCGAGAAACATTATTTCAGAATGGATTTGGAATGGTATGGCTAAATCAAGGGGTTGAAAATGTCAGTGCATTTCTGGATGAATTCGCCAGAGGCTTATTGAATGCCGATGGCAAAACTGGAGTGAACATATCGAAGAAAGTGACCGGTTTTCTTTATGTAGAACTTTCAAATCGTTATAGGAGCTGTGAAAAGTATCTTTTAATCCACATCGACAGGCATATTAGATGTTTATTTAACACATTTAGATTCGGAATAGCAGACATGGCAATACATCGGGACCGATATAATCAGGTATTAACTAATTCTGCAGCATGCCCATTGTGTAGAGATGCAATAGAAGATAAAGTACAGTGTTTTGTTTTGTTGCCCTAGTCTCTGTGAGCTTCGGCAGCAATATATTCCAGGAAAATTTCATGTAAGCCCTGTGTCTGTTCGACATAGCCTTACTGATGGCTAACAGTAACAAATTATACTGAAGAATGTATGCATGTATTTATATAAGGCATTTAAAAGGCGTGCGACTGTATTTGAAGGACGTGAATGTTAATATTGAAGCATGTATCTGTTGTACTGTATAGTCAAAAGATGTTGGAATTTGTCGTTATTATATTGATGTATCCTTACTCTTGTCGTTAAAGTGCCATTGTAAATAGTTCCCCCCCCCCTTCAGTAGGGTCTGTGGCCTACCCTGAATAGGACCATTTTCCATTTCCATCTCTCTCTCTCTCTCTCTCGTTCGTCTCTCTCCTCTCTCTCTCTCTCTCTGCCTCTCTCTCTCTCCTCTCCTCTCTCTCTCTCTTGCTCCTTCTATTTCTCTCTTCTTTTTTTTGTATCGTCTTTCTTTCTTTCTTTTCTTTTTTCTTCTTGTTTTTGTTGTTGTGATGTTGTTTGATGATGTTGTTGTTGTTGCTCTTCTTCTTCTTCTCTTTCTGGAACTTCTCCATCTTCTGCTTCTTCTTGCCTCATTTTTTTTTTTTCCCCATTCTACTGCGCTGCTTCTTCTGTTTGGCCTTTCTCTTCTTCTATAATTCATCTTCCCTCCTACTTCTCTTTACCTGCACACGGTTTTTTTAATCTTCTAGTCCTTTACTTCCCCAGCCGCTGCATCCCAGCATTAGCATTTTTGTATTTCACTTCAGTAACAGCTCCTAATATAACTAATGTCTTCTTCGTGTGTTTTCTCCTTCCTGCTTTTGCCCTTTACTGGTACCGAGTGTGTTCAGCTGTGGGGACCGCTCACTGCTCACCATGATGGTTTTATCAGTCGGCTGTCTGACGGAGTGGACAATAGTTTTGTTTTTTTTAAAACTCTGATTAAGAACACTTGCACTGGAGCAATGAACATTTGTCAGAAAGAGAAAATGAGTGAAAAGAGGTTGGGGCATTTCAGAGAGAGAGAGAGAGAGAGAGAGAGAGAGAGAGAGAGAGAGAGGGGGGGGGGGGGGGGGGGGGGGGGGAGGGGGGGATAAAAAGCAGGGAAAAATAAGAGAGAGAGAAAATTAAATAATCATCTCAGTGTCACTTTTTAAGCTATCTCTCCGTATTTGATTTCTATCCTCTGATCTCTCTCTCTCTCTCTCTCTCTCTCTCTCTCTCTCTCTCTCTTCTCTTGTGTAGTATAGTGTTGTTGTTTTGCTCTTCTTCTTCTTCTTTTCTTCTTCGTCTTCTTTCTTCTTCTTCTTTTCTTCTCTTCTTCTTCTTCTTCTTCATCATCATCTTCTTCTTCTTTCTTCTCGTCCTTCTTCTTTTTCTTCTTCTTCTTCTTTACGTTAAACCTATCCCTCCTTCTATTTTAAACCTTTTCTCCTACTCCTTTTTTAAATCCCATGCTGTTTTGTCTTCTTGTCGTCCTATTTTTCTTCCTGTCTTTTTATATCCCTCCTCCACGACAATCCTTTCCATCTAAATGTTGTTTACCTTACTCGAACTGCTCCCTAGTGGTCACTAATGTTCTCTTTTCGCTTTCTGCCCCTGCTCTCCACCTTTACAGGTCGTCTTGGAACCCCGACATAAACCGAGTATTTAGCTGTGGGGGCTGAACGCCTGCCTGATAACTCACTAGATGGCTTCCTGGCAGAGTGTTTGCGTGTATGTTGAGCTCAGATTAAGAAGACTTAGACTGGAGTTAAGAACATTAATCGGAAAAGAGAATCAAAGTGAAAAAAGAGTGGGGGGGTTCAAAGAGAGAGAGAGAGAGAGAGAGAGAGAGAGAGAGAGAGAGAGAGAGAAGAGAGAGAGAGAGAGAGAGAGAGAGATTCGTAGAATATGAACAGGTAGAGAAGTAGATGGAGAACAAGACGAAAACCAGCAGAAAAGGGGGGAAAGGAGGAGGAGGAGGATTAGAAGAAGAAGAAGAAGAAGAAGAAGAAGAAGAAGAAGAAGTAGCAGTAGTAGTAGCGTAGTATAGTAGTAGTAGTAGTAGTAGTAGTAGTAGAAGGAGGAGGAGGAGGAGGAGGAGGAGGAGGAAGAAGATAAGAGAAGAAGAAAAGAAGAAGAAGAAGAAGAAGAGAATCTTACGATTTCTCTCTGAACATTTTGAGAAGTTGTTGGCATTTGTCCTTCTGTCTACGTGAGAGTCTGTCTCACTATATGTGTTTATCTTCTCTAGCTATCTTCTTCTTTCTTCTTCTTCTTCTTCTTTCTTCTTCTTCTTCTTCTTTTCTTTCTTTCTTCTTCTTCTTCTTCTTGTTCTTCTTCTCCTCCTTACGTTCTTGTTCTTCTTCTTCTTGTTCTTCTTGTTTCTTCGTTCTTCTTCTTCTTCTTCTTCTTTCTTCTCTCTGACTCCTTCTCCCCCTAATTTGCTGCTGCTGCTGCTGCTGCTCATCTTCCCCGTCCTCCTCCTTTTTCTCTTCTTCTCTGTTCTTTCTGATCTTCCCTAATAATATCAGCCTTCTTATATTTCTAACCACCCCTCCACCTCTTCTTTCAGGTTTTGATCGTTTGTGTTTCAATTGCTTTTATCTCTCTTCCATCATATCTCTTCTTACTGCAATTTCCTTGTTCTATGGCTGCTCCAGATGTTCAGGCAGCCTTCTCTTGTTTTCTAGCTTTACTTGTCCTGACCTTCTCTCGGCTGGTCGACTCGCAAGCCGGCGTAAATCAAGTGGTTAGCGGTGGAACTGACCGCCTCTCAGCATGAGGGCTCCCTCGTTGGCTTCCCAGGGGAGAGAACTCAAGTGTGTGGAGCCTGGACTGAGAAGGACATCGACCAGAGCAAAGAAGATGTGGACAGGAAAGAGGAAATACAGTGCTCAAGAGGTGGGAGAAGTGGGAAATGAGAGAGAGAGAGAGAGAGAGAGAGAGAGAGAGAGAGAGAACCGAGAGAGAGAGAGAGACAGACAGACAGACAGACAAACAGACAGACAGACACAGAACAGAGACAGACAGACAGATAGCCAGAAAGACAGTACAGACAGGCGGAAGACAGAGAGCAGGCACAGAGTCAGGCGAGAGAGACAAATACCATGTCTGCAAACAGACAGACAGACAGGAATGACGTCGTCAGGGTTCGAGTTTAGGAGAGATAACCAGGTAAGGGGAAAGAAAAAAGCAGATCGTTAATCTGTTCTCACGTGCATGTGAATATTTCGTCTACATGCCCCGTTGTGTCTTTCTCAACTCATATACATCGTTCTTGTTTGTTGATGCTTTTGTTAATATTGTCATTGTTTCTTCTCCTCGTCCTTCTTCTTGCTGCTCATTTTCTTCTTCTTCTTCTTCTTCTTCTTCTTCTCTTCTCTTTCTCTTCTTTCTTCTTCTTCTTCTTCTTCTCTCTTCTTCTTCTTGTTTGTTTTTAACTTTGTATTTCGTTCATGACTCTCTCCTTCCATTTTAGTTTCTACTTTCTCTTTTGTACTTTCTTAAACCTCTTCCTGTCTTTATGTTCCTCTTAAATCTCAGGCTTTTCCTCTAAATGTTCTTGTTTTTGCTGCGGCAGCTCCTCCCACTTTTCACCTCTGCTCCTCCTCGTCCTCCCTCCTCTTTCCTCCTTTTTTTTCCCTTATCCCTCCCACGTTCCCTCTGCATGTTGTCTTAAAAGCCAACATAAAGGACATGATCAGCTGTAGGGACTCATCACCGATAAGTCTGATAGCTCCATGGCAGGCTCTCTGGTGGAGTCAACTCCACAGTATGAAGCTTAGAATAGCCATGCATGAGCTGGAACAAAGAACGTTGGTCAGGAAACAGACAAAGGTGTTCATTAGATGGGCAAAATGGAGGGTGCAAGAGAGAGAGAGGAGAGAGATCCGAGAGAGAGGGAGAGCGCAGAGAGAGGAGAGAGGAGATGAGAGGAGAGAGAGAGAGGAGAGAAGAGAGAGAGAGAGAGAGAGAGACCGAGAGATAGACAGAAACAGACAACCTGAAATACTGATTGATGAAGAGAGTTTTAGCAAACAAATAGGGAAGAAGAGGTAGAAGAAGAAGAAAAGAGAAGAAGAAGAAGAAGACGAAGAAGAGAAGAAGAAGAAGAAGACGAGAAGAAGAAGAAAAGAAGAAGAAGAAGAAAGAGGAAGAAGGAAGAGAAAGAAGAAAGAAGAAGAAAGAAGAAGAAGAAGAAGAAGAAAGAAGCAGAAGGAAGGAGAGGGAGGAGGAGGAGGAGGAGAGGAGGAGAGGAAGAAGAAGAAGAAGAAGAAGAAGAAGAAGAAGAGAAGAAGATGATGATGATGATGGATGATGATGATGATGATGATGATGATGATGATGATGAGGATGATGATGATGATGAAGGAAAGGAGAAGAAAACCCAAACTAATTTATTGGTCTGCCCGTATAGTGACTGGTGAGTGAGTGCGGGTGAGTGCCTTTACATATCCTTGTATCTCTTTCTCTGGTCTTCGTCTTTTGTACTCCCAATTCTTATAGAACAGAGAGTACTTTGTACAATGGGAACGAAGAAATGCTGTGTCGTGTGTGTGTGTGTGTGTGTATGTGTGTGTGTGTGTGTGTGTGTGTGTGTGTGTGTGTGTGTGTGTGTGTGTGTGTGTGTGTGTGTGTGCGTGTGTGTGTGTGTGTGTGTGTGTGTGTGTGTGTGTGTGTGTGTGTGTGTGTGTGTGTGTTTGTCTATCCGTGGTCAAAATGTGTTCCATTCGCTCAGACAAAACTACTGGGTAGATCTTTCGGAAAAAAAAAAAATGGTGGGTATGTTCATTTTGGGTCAGAGTGATACTCGAGGTGTTATTCTACCGCTATATTTGTTACTAACGGCCATAACGGCCCATAACGGTTTTCCTTCTCCATGGAATACCTCAGAAAGTACTTGGCCGATCTTTCTGAAAATTTGTAGGCATGGTTTATCATGGGTCACGGACGATGCCCGATGTGTTTTATTTTTTACCGTTATAGACGTTACTAATGGCTATAATGGCTCATAACGGTTTTTCGTCTTTAAGGAATGATATTAAATTCGTATAATTGCGGACCAAAGTGTTATGTTTTGTTACCAAAATAACCGTTATCAATGGCTATAAACAGCCATAACGGTTTTCTTCTTAATAGAAAATCTTAGAAAGTACTTGACCGATTTTTCTGAAAATTTAAAGGTATGTTCATTATGGGACACGGATCATGCCCAATATGTCTTTTTCGTTATAGCCGTTACTAACAGCTATAACGGCCCAGGACGGTTTTTTTTCGTCTCTATAGAATATTTGACGCGTATTCAAGATAAACTGTGAATGCGTTCATATGCTTTGCATCTTGTTATATGTCTTCTTTTTTAATGTCCAGCAGGACGTATGACTGAGAAGACATGAAATAAAATGATTGCACGTACATGTCGCACTTTTCTAAACGCCTGCTTTCATGAAAGTGCAACTATCCTGGTAAATGACTTCACATTCCGATTAATGTGATCTTCTCCTCCTTGAAGCATCTTCACGCCATCATTATTGACCTCAAAATCAACTCATTAATCAAGGTACCTTCTTTCAGGATGAAACAGGTACATCAACCACACATCATCTGAACGAAAACGATACCGCTCAGTTAGCTGTATATGTGGAATCAGCTGTTTCAAACCACCACTCTTCTGACACATTTGACTCTTTACACAATGTTACGATGGGCAGTGATTCACAAGCTATCAATCTACAGTGCAGACAACACTGACATGCTATTAACTGTAGGCATCTCAATATGGAACAACTCTTCGTGGAGTCAAAACACAAACTCATCAGTGTAACTTGCAAGCATCTTCGAGAACTGTGTGCCTAGGATTTCCACCGTAAGAACGGATCTATATTATTAGAGATCCAGTTAATGAACAAGAGAGACGTCTCCACGGAGAAAATCATCAAAATCATTGCGAGATTCGCATATTCCCTGGCCTACCTTCCCCAGTAGTGACAGCTTTAGAACTGGCCAATCCTGTCCTTATAGACATGAGGCTGATGGACAATCCACCAACGTTTTCTTTCCAAAGGACAAGTATTGTCATAAAGTCAACTATCGCCAAAACAGAATGAATGACTATTTTTCTTACTTCTGTTCTTTCCCACAACATGATTAAATCTACTTCAATGACCATCATCCCAACTTCATTGCACTCACGTTTACCGTAATCTCACAAGTATTTCACACCAGTCTCGTATCTAGCCAGCTGACTGTCTTTATGACCCTTTCAAATCTCATCTTCTGTTCAATCCGTTGTTTGTTAAGCATGTTCACTGAAAATCTGAATCTGATTCTAACAAAATCCTCTAGACCCAATAGATCTCTCTCTCTCTCTCTCTCTCCTCTCTCTCTCTCTCTCTCTCTCTCTCTCTCTCTCTCCTCTCTCTCTCTCTCTCTCTCTTATACACCCACGTCGTGAGTGGCAATTGCTTACATGTGATAACCATAAACTCTCTCTCTCTCTCTCTCTCTCTCTCTTCTCTCTCTCTCTCTCTCTCTCTCTCTCTCTCTCTCTCTCAAATTATGGAAGAAAAGGTGATGCAAACTATCTACATTTGATGAGAGACTTTACTGGTAAACCAAAGCAGTAAATATACAGACCACACCTCCGGTAAAACTTGTTTCAAATTCAACAACAACAACAACAAAACAAAAATCCATCAGTCTCATGATTGTTTCATTAATGCATAACTTAGCATTTTCAGAATTTTTTTGGTCTATATTTCATTCCAGGCAGTGTATGAATAATTATGAAGTTGTGTCAAAAATAGCAAAAAATACCAGAAAGGCCTCTTGGTGAAAAACTGCGCGCATTCAATTGCATATAAGGATGATATTAAAATTCGTATAATTGCGGACTAATTTCATCCTTTTCCTTTTATTTCCAGACCGACTGAATGTCTTTCAACATCTTGCAACACCCAACATCCTTCTTGAGAAAATACACATGTACCACTAATAATTGACACAAGAGTATTCTTCCAAACTGGCGTTGAGTAGAATTACGAATTCCTGGCTACCCAATTTTCAACAATAGCAAAGCTGCATGCGTACTTCTATTGATCATTCAAAGATTTTTTTTTGTTTAATCTAATTAACCATGGGACTATTTCTACAGAAGACGACAGGCATTATCCCCAAGGGCACAATAAGCCTCCCTCAGTATAAAATGATCCCTAGATTGAAAGAGGTTATTAACCTAAGGTAGGTAGCTGACTAAGTGAATGCCGCTTTAATGGAGACAAGTTACGAGAACTGTTTGAGAGCGTGGTATTTTTTATATTTAAAGAGGCAAACCTTGCAGTCTGCCTTCCAAGTTGTGGGTCACTGTAGTGCAAACAGTATTGTGAAATTAAAAAAAATCCCTGGAAGTTAGTGCCTGCGACGTATTCAACTGACGGAGTCTTACTGAAGACTTTTTTTTCAGCCTTAAAGTTCTATGCAGAAGGTTCTGTGCAGAAGAGAGAGAGAGAGAGAGACGAGCAAGGAGAGAGGAGGAGAGAGAGAGAGAGAGGAGAGACTGAGAGAGAGAGGAGAGAGAGGTCCGCCCGCGACGCATGGGTGCATGACCGTACGTGCATGAATTTTGATGTGTGTGCGCGTGTGTGCAGGGGCGTGCATGTGCGTATGTGTGTGGTTGTGGGGTGTGTGTGTGGGTGTGCGCGTGTGGTAACTGGGGAACATTTTGTTAGTGAAAACACCACGGTGAGAATGGGTCATTCTGCTGTTGGCTGGGACTGACTGTCCTAAACCGTAGTGCAGTAACCCTGGCTTGCTTGAATGCCAAGGTGATCATATCTGTTCTGGTATTCACGTGATATGGAGATTCGTCTTGCTTGCTGAATAAGTAAAAAAGCCTCGTCACAGCAGAGTTGCAGAAATGGTGCCTACTAGGAAAGCTTTTCTCTGCCAGATGGATCGGCATTACCACTAAAGCGACGTGCAACCACGTCATAAAACCCAACTTGAAGGTGCGTGCAAGTTTTGTAACTTAGGGTAATGATCGTCACACTGCGGTGCCATGCCGTACGGCACCAAGGTCCCTGCGAAAACCATTAGCATCATTAAAAAACAGATATGGCTATGCTCCTCCTATAATGAAAAGCTCCAGACGACTGACTGGCGTGGAAAGATGACCTGTGCTTTATTTTCTATAAGTTTTTTATACGCGAGCATTATCAATACGAGTTCTATTTCTTTTCCGGACAACAGCCAACCTCTGGGTTTTTTTTATCATCAGGCAGCCACCAGATTCTGGTTAAGGGGACGTGGTTGTGAAACAATAAGAGGTGAGAAAAAAAAAACACACAAGTTTTGTTTGCGGATTTTGTGTCAAGAACAATGGCAGAAAAGATCATCATTGTAGTAGTATGGCTAACATATGTGGCTTATAGACCGGATTTTTATACTTTTATTTCTATTTTCTTTATTGACGACTAGAAAACGCAATAACGGCACACATGTCAGACGAAGAACTGTTCTAAAAATAAAACAGAAACAATAAAAAAAGTTAAACACACACACAACACACACACACACACACCACCACATACAACACACCACATACACAACACACACACACACACACACACACAAAACGGAATAAAAAAAATGTTTAGTCTGCATTACAACGGTTTACATCATCCAATAATCTTTAGTCGTAGACTACTATACTACTACCATTACAAACTGGAACATAATTTTTTTTCCTGCTTTTGATTGATTTTTCCGATTTTGTTTAATGCATTGCCCTACACCATCATGTAGCAAAAGAAAAGGGATATAATGAATTGAAAAAATGGTATGTTTGGTAAGGACATTAATTTATGTAACATATGTGTGTGGAAACTACCTTTTAAAACCAAAAAAAACCAAGGTACGATCAAAACAAAGATATGAAACACACACACACAACACACCACACGCACGCAAGCACGTCCCGCACGGCAACGCACGCACGCAACGCACGCACACAAACGCCACACACAAACATTGACTAAGTATCAGAAAACTGATTGAAACAACAGCAATATAATTTCTCTTTCAATACTACAACCAACTACAAGTGCACTGCTATTACATATTTTCCTACTGCAAACTTGGTCCTCCTTCTGCTACCTACTCACTTCTACTAGTTGCGTTCTCAGCTTTCAGAACCATTCCGCTTCGTTTTGACTTTTCACTGTTTATTTAATCTGATGATGATCCCAAAGAAATACCTGTTTGGGATCAATGCAAAGTGTACGTGTGTAGAGGTGGGTTTGCCCTTTTTGGTGTGTGTGGTCCCTCTGGCCGAAATGCTCGAACGTTGCAGCCAGTGCTGTGTGGGTCGTTGCATATTATGTCCCTAGCACAATATAGGGGCGCCTTTCCAGGCACCAAACTGTCTCATTTTTCTAAAGTGCGACACTTTGTGCAGATCTTCTCAGCACAAAGTGTCGCACGGTTGCCGCAACACATGACCCTTTTCTGTGCAGTGATTCTGTTTTGTTTTAGCAAGGAGCAAGATGGACGACGACGGAAAAAGAACGCGATTTGTGCCCCATCTTCATGAAACGATTGATGTGATGAAAAGGCATGCTGTTCCCAAACAAAGCTTGCTGAAGGGCATTTCTTGCATAATAAGTCATAACACATCCAAAAAAAAATCTTATTAGTGGCGGATTATGGGCAGGGACGACTTTTCTTTACGGGCATCAAAGTCCTTATCGTATGGTCGCAGCCGGCGACTTTATGGGCCGGCGACCGACCGTAGTGGGCCAACAACATCTCTGCCCATTTGGTCGCTGGCGACTTTATGGGCCGCGAACCATTCCATCATGGGCACCCAACACGCTCGTTTGTGTCATAGACGAAGATGGAGACAACAAATCGCCGAATGTAGGTGCCGAATCTACAATGTCGTATGAGAATGTTTGCGTCGCTTTTTTGAACTTTGTGCTCCGTCGGCACGCACAGCCGTATTCTACAAAAGCCTCGCTCTTACTCATTGTGGTTTCGCTCGTGTGTCCTCCATTTTGAACTTCCCCTCGACCTCTCCTCTCTCCTCCGATTGTTGCGCTGTGTTTCGTTCTTTCGCGCAACTGCTTTGCTACGTGCGCTTGGACTCGGCTAAATACGAGTTGCCTAAATATATTATATATCTTCCCTTTCACTATCCCCCCCATTCGGTTTTTAAATAAAATACCGCCTGGACACATGGTTTAAAAAAGCTTAAAGATGTGGGCCTTCTTGTGACTGTATACTTGGCCAGCAGCAGCTCTATGCTAGCACAAAAGTAACAAGGAACATCCAGATACCAGTTCAGCAGCCGCGCAGCTGCCAGCAGTTAGTGCGGCTAGATGCTGGTATTGTTTGCGAAAACGTAAGAGAAGTAAGAAATAGAAATGTGTGGTTAGAACCGCTTTGCGGATTTCCCGTGGTGGGCTAAAGTATAGTAGAGAAACAGCGTCAGCAAGCAGCTTTTTAGCCTAGCTTCACCCAACGCCACAATTAACACAACAGCCAGCCAGCCTTTTTTAGCTAGCTCTTTAGTTCGTTAGTTAAGTAAGTATTAGTAGTATAGTGGGTAGTCAGTATTTATTCAGTAGTATCAGTGGCTTACTAAAAGAAAATTTGGTAGTATATTTATTCGAAAAATGGTTAAGGGCTTATAGTTCCAGCCAGCCACAACAAAGGGGCCTCTATCAGGGCTAGTCACCGAACGTTGAAAACACGGCATATGAAATAGTAATATGCAATGTGACGCGGTGAATGCAGTTTTGTTCTTGCTGTGTATTATTCGCCAAATTGCATAAATGCTGCGGGTCATACAACAAACAAGGAAGGAGGCGCCAAAGCGTCAGAGGTAATGTCAGGTGATCTCTTTATTTTTAAGAGACGTAGAAAAAAAGGAGAGCAGATGCAACAGATGTCGCAATACAACACGACAAAAGCAGAGACATCAAAGAACCAATGAAAGGCGTTGGAAATAAAGACAGAATGATGTACAAAAGACATGGATATGTGAATTGAAACCAATTACACCTTTTTTTTAAACGTACTGCGAAAACAAGCCGCTTGGGCATTACTCTTGAAATACATAGAGAATCAGCATTCCTTCTTGCCACGGTGGTTTTTGTCGTGTTTTTTTTAATTTTATGTAATTTGAGTTTAGTTTTTTTCTTTTTTCTTTTTGTGTTTTTTGGTGAGTACATTGGGGGTTTGTAGTGATGGGATGCGGGGTGTGAGGAAAAACAGGGTTCGTGTTTGACTTACAAAGGCATGGCCCTGGTTCTATTTTTTTTCTTTGCGTTCTTTTCTATTACACCCGTTATTTGTATTCGTTAATATTTCACCTATCTCACCCGGTGCCACGCCCTGAAGTCTTTAGTCCACGAAGGATCGCTGGATTCGAGTCTTTCATAAAATCGATGTCTGAAACCGGTCCTGCCACCGCTCTCTGAAGCCCATCAAAAGGACGCTGGATGTCGTTAGGCATCCCGTTTTGAAGTGTTACCAAGGAGATTTTTGATGCTCTTCTGCTCTGCTCTCTCCTTTCACTCTCTCTCTCTCTCTCTCTCTTGCGCCAAGGTCCCCACTGATCGGTGGGGGTGTTTGTGTGAACAACAAGTTACAATAGTGTCGTTGGTTACGCAATGCCATCCAATTACGGTCACGCGAATATATTATCTGTAGTATTATTCTTTTCATGGGTTGATTTTCACGAATGTAAACGATGAGGTCTTTTAATTTTACTTTTTATGGCCGTTGTACTCCATAGAACACCGTTGAAATTATCTTCGTTGATACCGCTTGCAGATAGGTTAGCTTGCTTTTTGTGGACACTACTTTGGTTAGTTCTTATTTGTGTATGTAGTGCTCAGGCTTTTTTAAACAGGAGTAGGCTGTATCTCGTCTTGTTGTTTTAGGTTTAATATGGTTTTTAGTGAAGGCGTGGAGCTGGTTGAGTTCTTTGGGCAGGACAGGAGCGAATTTGTTTAATCGAGTGTTAAGTGATTGTGTTTCAATTGATTTTGTATTAATCTATAAGGACAAAGCATACTACTAATCTTTCATAGGCAGATTATCTCTCTTAAAAATAAGGAGTTGGCCATTATGCATTTCATTCTTCTGTTCTTTACTGCTTGTTACAGAACTTCGTTTAGCCTTGAATGCCTGTTAACCATAAGTTTATCCAAGGGTAAGTATCTTCCGTCTTTCATTAGGTCTCATGTCAAAATCACAAACAGTTCAAGTTAGTTTTTTTTTATTTTTTTTTAAGCCAGAAAGCCAAAAATCGCCCATCGTTATCGACTATATTGACATTCCATTTCGGCCATCTGTCAGTGTCAACCATACTATTACCCGTTGGACGTGAATACTAATAAACACATACTAAACTCTTTAGGTTTCATACCAACTTCCCTTGTATTTAGCAAACCCAAAACAATAATCCAAAATCCGTATTCAAATAGACAATAGGCACACGTTTTGGACACCCAGTTACTTTTGCCTTTAGCAATCTAAGTCATACAACATATTGTACGCCTTACGAGGAATTCTAAAGTCTTCCATTTGTAACAGTTTCAACCAGTAGCGGATACATCTGACAGCTGAAGTAATGTAAATGGGAAATCGATTAGTTTCACCGTAAATTAGATCATTTGGAGTCCGTCTATCTACACCAAGAAACCTTTTCAGAGCAAAATATTTGAACAGATTCACAACAGATAGCCGCTTTTTCGAGCCCCCATAGCTCAGAACCGTACTGTACAATCGGTTGAACCTGAGAATCAAAAGCTTTATAAATAACATGAATGAAGAATTATTAAGAACATGTAACTTTTTCATGATACAAACGCACAACATTTTTCGCTTTACTCGAAAGGTCTTTGCATGCGCCAACAAAACTCAAGGCGTGTTGAGAATAATATTCCTAAATATTATATGCATTGACAACTGGCATAGGAAGGTACCATCGTATACCCACCTTTCCCCTTACACTTAAATAACCACCTTTACGAAATACTATGATATTACTTTTTTTTCCATGTTAACTTTCAACTGCAAAGATTTCTAGCGGCACGTTTGCAAAGCTATTCAATTGTGTTTGCAACCCTATAAACAGTTTCGGACATCAAAACAACATCGTCGGCCCAACAGAAGGATAAACAATTCAAAAAGCATCGAGAGATAATAATAAAGCACCATGTTTACCATTGTTGATTACATCAAGAGCTAACTCATTAATAAACAAAAGAAAATAAGATAGGGCTGCATGCATCTCCCTGCTTGACTCCTCTAGAACAATTAATATAGTCAGTAAGTTTCGCTCCACAACGGACTCTGGTTCTTACTCTATCATACATACTTCTAATACATCTATGGAGAGTTTACCTTTAATACCATTTTTTTCAAAATGGGCCAGAGGAGATTTCTATTAATGGAGTCAAACGCTTTCTCGAAATCTATAAAAGCTACGTATAACTTCCTATTGTAAGAAAACTGCTTCTGCACAAGTGCAAGCAATGTAAACATGTGATCAATTGTTTGAGTAAACCCTTCTTGAAGCCTGCTTGATAATCACCTGTGATATTATTTTCCTCTACCCATTCTTGCAGTCGGTTATTAATAATTGTCCCAAAGATTTTACTACTAATATCACTAATAGAGATCCCTCTGTAATTGTTGGGGTTATTAACATCAACCCTTTTTAAAAATTGGCAAAAAATAACTGATTCAGTCCAGTTTTCTGGAAACGTACCCTTTATCAAATAATATAATTAAACAATTTCAGAAAAAAATGCATTACCTGATCAGAAGCATGTTTAAAATAGTTTCACCAATAATGCCGTCAGGGCCCAGCCGCCTTGCGATTTTTTTCAAATTTCTACACGCCTAATACTACTACTTCGTCTTGTGTAATTGGTCGATTCATGTAACTGTCATTGTTGGCATCAAGTGTGTTGGTCAACACATACGTTACTAACATCAGACTCTAGAAGAGCCTGGAAATGTTGAAACCATGTCTCAATACTGATGTTATTCCTGGGGCTGTCTTCTTTTGAAAGAAATCCTCTGAATAGTATTCCAAAATTCCTTTTGACAGTTTTATAGATGATACAAGTTTTTGAACTAAAAGAATTGTTGAAGTCTTTCTCTTTTCTCTTCAATAAATGTTTATATTCTCGCCTAGCAACTGAGTAAGCATGTTTTATCCTCTGTCTTTAAAGTGCGACGACTAATACGAAGTAACCTCCTGGCTTTTCTGTTTTTACTAGCATCACATTCTTTATCAGACCAGTCACAGGGTACTTTGTGTACTATTAATATATATACACTCCTCATGCAGTCTGCACTTTCTTTCATGCCATCATTAAAACATGTCTAGCGCATAATTATATCCACATCTAATAAAGTTATAGCAACATCTATCTTTGTACGAATTTCATCACTACATAATGTACTACGAAACAAACTAGCGTGTTCATCATTCCAGACGAGTTTTTCTATATGTTTTTTCTATCTTATTACAGGCATGTACAGTATTTTCTTTAGGAAAAACATAGAAAAGCGATACAGGTAAATGGTCAGAATCTACGTTTCTAAAACATTAAGCATACATGAATCATACAAAAGAGCAAAAAGTTCTTTAGAAAATAGGGAAATAATCGACAACACTGGCACCCAGTTTTCAGACATGTATGTATAGCGACCTTCAAGGTCACCTTTTACACACGCCATGAGAATGCACAAATCTAGAGCAGTGCATATATTTAGTAGCAACTTACGTAATAATTATTCAATGTACAGTCTTCGGAGTTGTCGATTAATACTGAGAGGCCGGCTATGGAAATGTTCATCAAGAACATTGTTCACAGATACATCTTGTAAATGTTAGAGGTTCTGAGAGAGAGAGAGAGAGAGAGAGGAGAGAGGAGAGAAGAAGAGAGAGAGAGAGAGAAGAGAGAGAGAGACGCACGCATGCACGCCACACACGCACGCACGCCACGGACGGCACGCACGCACGCACGCACGCACGCACGCACGCACGCACGCACGCACGCACGCACCGCACGCACGCACGCACGCACGCACACACACACACACACAACACACACACACACACTGCCGCACGTACGCACGCATCACACGCGCACAGACGCGCGCACACATATATTATGAAATCTGATATATCGTAAAAAGCTGCAAAACGCATGATGCTTTGCGTGTGTGTGTGTGCAGACAGACAGACAGACAGACAGACAGACAGACAGACAGACAGACAGACAGACAGACACGGGAGAGAGAGAGAGAGAGACGAGACAGACAGCAGAGACAGGGACAGCAGAGGACAGAGAGACAGAGGATGGGGACCAGACCAGAGCCAGCTGTTTCCGAAAACTAAATAATACATGGACTCGTGCAACCGTTGACATCAGTTTTTTTTCCTTTCTATTTGCAAGAAACACGTGGGCATAGAGAGGAGATGCAAGAGGAAGGACAAGTTTCGGCAGTCCAGCAATTTGAAATACTCCATCACAATCGTAGGAGAAACCGCACACACACTAGTCTAAAAAGATTCACCACACTTGGAAAGCACGGCTGTACACACTTTGCGTTGAGGGTTCAGGAAAACAGGGCGAACAGGACCCGCAAAACAACAGCTATTTAAGGGTGTTTAGAGACGGTACTAGATAATAGGCTGTATTGGATCATGGAAACCTGCTGATAGGGAAGCACTTCGAGAGACCCAAAAGGGAAAGGTCCTCCTGTCCTCTATGGAAGACCAAATGTCTTTTCCCAGGAGATTGAAAGAAACACACATCCAAAAGACACAAAACACACACTCACACACAACCACACACACACACACACACACCACACACGCACGCGACACGCGCGCGCGCGCGCGCACCACACACACAACACCACACCCACACAACGCCACACGCACACACTCTCTCTCTCTCACTCTATCTCTCTCTCTCTCTCTCTTCTCAGTCTCTCTGTCAGTCTGGCTTGTCTGTCTGTCTGTCTGTCTGTCGGTCTGTCTGTCTGTCTCTCTCTCTCTCTCTCCTCCTCTCTCTCTCTCTCTCTCTCTTGCGAAAAAAGGAATATGGGTTATATGATCGAAAAATGTGTTTACCCAGGATATTACGACGAGGAAATGTTAAACACACTGTCTATGGGGCCAAGGAACTGGGGCAAAAATCCATCAGGATTACAGATTACTTTGAAGAGACATTGGTATTTCACGACATCCCAATCCAGACCTGAGAGGCCGACCAGTTTCAATGGCAGGCATTCAAAATAGGAGCGAAAATATGGAACAGTCTTCTTAAAATCAATAAAACAAACCTGGCCCTAATGCCTCCCATTTCGTTCTGTCTGTCTGTCTGTGTATCTATGTAAGTACGTAAGTATGTATGTATGTGATGTATGTATGTATGTGCTTGTATGTATGTATGTATGCTATGTATGCATGTATGGATGTATGTAGTATGCATGTATGTATGTATGTGTGCATGCATGCATGTATGAGTATGTATGTATGTATGTATGTATGTATGTATGTAGTATGTACATGTATGTATGTTTGTATGTATGTATGTATGTATGCATGTATGCATGCATGTATGTATGTGTGTAGAGAAAGGAAGAATGAATAGATAATTACTACATACATACATACATACATACATATACATACATACATACATACATACACGACATCAGTATACATGCATGTATGTATGTATGTATGTATCATATGCATGTATGTATGTATGTATGTATGTATGTTATGTATGTATGTATGTATGCATGCATGCATGTATGTATGCATGTATGCATTTATGTATGTATGCATGTATGCATGTATGTATGTATGTATGTATGTAGTATGTATGTATGTATGTATGTAATGTATGTATGTAGTATGTATGTATGTATCTATGTATGTATGTATGTATGTATGTATATACTTATCTATCTATCTCTCTTCCTTTCTCTTTCTCTCTCCCCACCTCTCAGGCTATCTGTCTTCTCTATCTATTTGTTCTATCTGGCTGTCTGTGTCTGTCTACCTATCCCCCCTCTCTGTCTCTCTCGTCTCTCTCTCTCATCTCTCTCTCTCTCTCTCTCTCCTCTCTCTCTCATTCAACCAATATGCAAAGAGTGACAAAACAGAAATAGCATATATGATAAATGAGGAGGAAAAAGGGAGAAAAAAGGGAGGTCATAAGCAGAACAAAGGCGGACGGCTCTGGAGTGGGGATCGTAAGACAGGAGAGTTCGATAGGAAAGGGGTAGGGGGCAGGTTCAACAAAAACATCCATATATATAACTTATATATATATATTTTATAATATATTATTATTTATCTATATATATATATTATATATATATATATATCAAAATAAAACTAGAGAGCCAGCGAGAACTCCAAAAAACGCTCAACCGGGAAGGGAGCGACATAAGTTTAAACCCTGAAGAGAGCAGAGAGCTGGAAACAAGCTTGTTGGTGTTTTTTTAATCTCTTTTTTAATCACATTTAAAACCTATATATATATATATATATATAATATCTATCTATATACACATACATAGATTATGTGTAGGTGTGTTTGTGTGTGGGTGTGTTGTGTGTGTGTGTGTGGCTTGTGGTGTGGTTGTTAAGGGGGGGGGGGAGGGGGGGGGGGGGGGGGGGGGCTTTTTTGAAATACGTGGTTGGTACATACTTAATCAGTGAAATTACGTCCCTTAATGACGTAGTATATAATTTAAACGGGTACATTTTTTGGGTGATTTCCGTGGGTGCGTGCACGCGTGTATCGTGAGTGTGCGTTTGCGTGCGGTCGTGCTTGTGTGGCGTGGAGTGTGTGTGACGACGGAGTGTGTGTGTGTGTGTGAGTGTGAGGTGTGTGTGGTGTGTGTGTGTGTGTGTGTTGTGTGTGTGTGTGGTGCGTGTGTGTGTGGTGGGTGTGTGTGTGTGTGTGTGTGTGTGTGTTGTGTGTGTGTGTGTGCACGCGTGCGTGAGTGCGTGTGTGCGTGCGTGCGTTGCGTGTGTGTGTGTGTGCGTGCCGTGCGTGCGTGCGTGCGTGCGTGCGTGCGTTGCTTGCGTGTTTGCGTGATGGCGCGTGCGTGTGCGTGCGTGCGTGCGTGCGTGCGTGCGTGCGTCGTGTTCGCGTGCGTTGCGTGCTTGCGTGCGTATGCGTTGCGTGCGTGGTGTGTGTGTGTGTGTGTGTGTGTGTGTGTGTGTGTGTGTGTGTGTGTGCGTGCAGTGATGTGTGTGTGTGTGTGTGGGTGGTGTGTGTGTGTGTGTGTGTGTGTTGTGTGTGTGGTGTGTGTGTGGGTGTGTTTGTGTGGTGCGGGCCTTTTTAATTCCTTTTAAAGCTGAAACAAAAACTGACTGCCATTTTCCACCTGACGGTTGAGAAACAAATTCGAATCGAAGAGATAAGTATAAACATTTCACATACAAAGAAATAATGTTTGTAGTTTCATAAAACAAGTCTAGTCTGTATGGCGGTGTGCGTGCACGCACTCACACACACACACACACACACACACACACACACACCCACATCACACCACACACACACACACACAGTAGTTTTCAATGGGTGTGCTATCACTTCATCTACAGTGTAGCTACTGTTAAACAGTTTTTAATTGAGGGAATACATGGTGAGGAGAGCAAGCACTCAATGTGTGCTGTCAGACGAAGGCGTTGAGATTTTGCCTGAAATTATGAGAGAAGTCCTTCGTGCTTATTGGGGAAAGGAAGTTTTTTTTCAGTTAAACCGAAACTTTCCAAAGTGGACAATATCTGGGGTGTAGGCTGTAAATTCATTACCTACACACCACACACACACACACACCCACACACACACCACAAACACACACTCACAACCACACACCCCACACACACACACACACAAAGAGGGCATGAGAGGACGGACGATTGTAGTGAGGATGAGCGATGCGATGGAGGAGGATGAGAGAGCGAGAGGAGGGAGGCCCGGCACGAGAGAGAGATGGAGAGAGGAGGAGAGAGAGGGGGAGGAGAGAGAGGTGAGGACGAGAGCTGAGAGAGAGGACGGTGAGATGCGAGGAGGTCTGAGACCGGGACTGCGGAGAAGTGGAGAGAAGGAGTAGGGAGGGCGAGAGCGAGATAGAGGACCGGTGAGGAGGTGACGAGGGACGGGGGGAGCGGGTAGGGGAGAGGTGTGAAGGACCCCACCGAGAGTGGGGAGAGGCGGGGGAGAGTGGATGGGAGGGGATAACGGAGAGCGAGGCGGAAGAGAGAGAGAGAGGACTATGGGGAGAGAGAGGGAGAGAGAAGGACGGGAGTACGAAAAGACGACAGAAGACAAGTCGCAGTGAGGGAGAAAAGAGGGAGGGGAGGTTGCTGTTTGTAGGCATGGAGTCGTTGGACTGTAACGGCGACAAGGTAAGGCAGGAATGGAGGGGAAGGCGATATTTTGGTTTGTGAGTGAGAGGCGGGCGTAAATTGCGGGAGAAAGATGGGCCGTGGCCGTGGGTGGTGCGTTTTGAAATTGGATTGGCAGTTAGATAGTCTGTGGAGTTAAATCAGGGCTCTGGAAGTCACACGTGAAAGTATTATATGCATAAGTATATTGACCCCCTTCTCACAACAAACAGCATCCAGCCAGCAACAACAACAACAAGAAGGGAAAAAAAAAAAAAAGAAAATAGAATAAACAAGTAACATCGGATATTTAATGTCACTGGCAAGCTGAAGTTATCGCATTATTACGGAGCCTGATCAGCGCAATTATTTAAAACAGATGGGATGTGGTTCAGCTAAGTTTCTGTGTGGTTCTAGAACGAATATCAAAAATGTGAATATCATCGCTATTNTTTACGTCTTTGTTTCCATTGGTATATTAATGGCCTGCGTGCGTCGTGTGTGCGTTGCGCGCGCGCGTGCCGTGAGTGCGTGCGTGCGTGCTGCGTGCGGGCGTGCGTGCGTGCGTGCGTTCGTGCTTGTGTGTGTGGTGTGTATGTTGGGTTTGTGTGTGTGTTTGGTTTGTTTTGCGTTTTGTGTGGTGTGTGTGTGTGGTGTTTGGTTGGGTGTGTGTGTGTGTGTGTGTGTGTGTGTGGTGGTGCAGTATAGTAGTAGTATAGAGAATAGTAGTAGGATAGTAGTAGTAGTAATGGCACTGTTAGTCTTACGTCGGTCACATTGTGATATTAGAGTGGGTTGGGTGTGTGTGGTGTGTGTGTGGTGTGCCGTGGTTGCGTGCGTGCGTGCGTGCGTGCGTGCAAGTGCGTGCGGGGCTGTGCGTCGTGACGTGTGTGTGTGTTGGGTGGGTGTTGATCTTTCTCTTTGTTTCACTTTAGTGGTTAATCTAATTACAACTTTTCTCTCATTATCTTTTTCTAAACTACCCCCCCCCCCCCCCCCTCTTTCTTTTTCATTTGTGCCTGTTTCTTTTATTTCTTCCGTTCTTTTTTTTCCAAAAAACTTAAAAAAGTTGTTTTTTTTTCATTATTATTTGTTATATTGGTTACCACCCACCTATAGTACCCCCCCCCCCAATCCCCCCCCCCCTTTACCCCCCCCCCCTATTTAATTGCTTATTTTTCTGTTTCTTTATTTCATATATTATTTTTCCAAAAAACTTGGACACACTTTTTTTTTCCATTATTATTGGTATACTTTGTATATTCTTATTATAGTGCATATCTGTGTCTATGTTTTAGCTCTCCTCTCTGGCTCCTCTACTCAATCCCCCCTCCCTAAATAAATATATATCGATACACATCAACACACACCACACACAGGTGAACAACACACACAACACTAACACACACAAAACGTACGTGTGTGTTCTGTGCTGAGTTTTCTGTGTGTTGTAAATGTGTGTGTGTGTGTGTTGTTGGGTGCTGTTGTCTGTGTTTCTCTGTGTGTGTGGTGTGTTGTGTTGTGTGTCCTGTGTGTGTGTGGTGTTGTGTGTGAGTGTGTGAGAGAGAGAGAGAGAGAGAGAGAGAGAGAAGAGAGGAGAGGAGAGAGAGAGCAGAGAGAGAAGCTAGAGGAGAGAGAGAGAAGTTTACGATATCTCTTTCTTTCTCTATTACTTAAATACAGCATACTGTGCCTGCAGACACCAGCACAAACAATACGACCATCTCCCTCAAAAACCAATCAGTTAAGAAGTCTGGAATATAGGTTACAAAATCGAGGAGGGTCAGTATCCTTTGGTGCTGAGCTCAGCCGATGAGACAAAAAAAGTGTGTCTCCCAAATGAATAAGAACCATTACAGAAATGAATCTCTTTTAATGGCCTTGCTTGCTTCGTCTTCGATCTGTCATTCCTCCGCATACCTCCCCTCGCCATCCGTAGTGTCATTTTCCTCCGCATCCGCCCCCTCCCTCCCTTCCTCCCTCGCTGTCTCCTCTTCCCTCCTCCTCCTCCTCCCCCGCATCGTCCATTTCTCCCCCTCCCACTTCCCATTTACTTCCACACTCTATGTGGTTTTCAATTTCCAAGATCGCACCCGTCCCCCCCCCCCCCCCCCCACCCCCCCCCCCCCCCCCCCCACCCCTTTCCAATTTGTTTCCCTTTAACCTGCAGCTGAAATGGTTATGATGTCTGGCTTCATGACACAAAATGTAATTGTCACTATGAAAGCTGCGATTTGTTACAATAAATAAATAAATAAATAAAATAAAATATAATAAAATAAAATAAAATAAAATAAAATGAAAAAAAAAGAAAAGAAAGGAAAAAAAAGTTGTCACTAATGTAAAACCCTGATCATAGCGTGATTTTATTTCATTGGACAACAAGTTTTTGTGTGGAAGCAGTTTCTTCTGCACCTATTGTCGATGATGCGTCATTGAATGTAGTGACTAGATAACCAAAAAAAGAAAAAAAAAAGTAAAGAAAAAAGAAAGCGTAATTGTGAGGAAGCTGTTGTCTGAAGGCCTACAGTACGTGCACATCAACTAATGATTGCAGTGTTTCCAGGGCACGCACGCGGAAAACACTGCTGTGGGTTTTCGTGAATCACTCCTGCTTTATTAGTCAGCGCTATTATGGTTCTGCGAGTCACAGTGCATTATGTGACAATGAATAACAGTTGTATATTTTCATGAATCATAGCTGTACGATCTCTGGAGTCTGAGCTATTACGTTTTTTTTTTTTTTTAATCATGGCTGTTTCTTGAATGAAGCATGCCTTTATGGCATTTCATGGGTCGCAGCTATAAGTGTTATTAGTCGCAATTACCGTTTTTATGTGTCAAAGATATCTGCACTCAGGAATGGCAGTCATTTGTTTTCAGGAGTCATGATTTGTTTTACAGGAGTCACACATGTATGTTTCCAAGTGTCGTATGTGGTTTGATGAGTCCCTGCAATTATGTTTTCATGAGTCAAAAGGATACATTTCTCAGATCATACCTATATGTTTCCATGAGACATGGCTATATGTGTTTGTAGATGATAGCTATGGTTTTAGTGGGTACAGTTACAGATGAG
>JADBJO010010063.1:65000-70000 GCA_016801955.1 Conus betulinus
GCTCTCTGTCTTCACATCATCCCGAAACATAAGAGAACGTCTTCATGAGAGAAATATCTGGGTGTTGGTGAGACTTTGTGTTCATGTTTGTCTTAGTCCACAGCCACAGATGGAGGAAGCCATATCAGGATGGAGTACAACAACGATCGTTCTTCCTGCAGTTTGTGCTCTCCAAGAGGGAAGGGAAGGAGGATGTAAATAGTGAAAGAAGAAGAAGAAGTGGGCGTGGAGGAGGAGGAGGAGAAATCTGATGAGTGGAAGTGGAGGGAAAGGGAGTTTGGATTGGAAGCAAAAAAAACAAACAAACAAAGACAAGCAAGTTGAAAGGTCAAAGTGGACTAACATTAATGGGGCTGAAGGAAGAGGAGATAAAGGGATTGGAATGGGATGGGGGGGGGATGGGGATGGGGGCGGGGGTGGGGGGGTTAAGCAGATCGAAGACGTAGCTGGAACGTTAAAAGCAGACACATGTCTATACCGGTGCCTTAACGACTGAGGAGACAAGCATGGCGTCTCAGTCCACTAGTCTTGGAATCCCTAGTTATGGTTCCTCTCTGAAACCCCTGTGCCCCAGCCTCCCCCCTTCACCATCAGCAGCCCATCCGCCCACACATCTCTCGCTCCACCACTCTCCTGCTATCTCTTTCTCTCACCGCCACCCCCCCCCCCCCCACCCCACTTCCCCTCTCCCCTTTCACCTTCCTGATTTGAGGGATGTTTTTGTGTTGGAAGCTGTGCCTCACATCTTGCTTTGAGATGAAAATCGAAAGAGTGGTATGCGTGGTCTCTCTCTCTCTCTCTCTCTCTCTCTTATCTCTGCCAACTCTCAAAGAGGGAGATCTCTCTCTCTCTCTCTTTCTCCTATAGCTATGTTTTGAGTATCTTTCTATATCTGCTTCGGTCCACCCTTCAAATCTGTTTCCCTTGCTATGTCTTTCTCCCTATTCTCTCTCTCTCCCTTCATCTCTCATGAATTAATTATCTCTCTCTCTCTCTCTCTATGTTTGAGTATCTCTATTTCTCTCGCTCTCTCTCCTCTCCTCTCTCTCTCTCTTCTCTCTCTCTCTCTCTCTCTCATGACAACCCTCACTCCCTCTCCACCCCATCCCCGTTGTCTCAACGCACGAGCACATGTGTGGGCGTTAGGAGGCGATAACAAAATATAGACGAAGAAGAGGAGGAGGAGGAGGAGGAGGAGGAGAGACGAAGAAGAAGAAGAAGAAGAAGAAAAAAGAAGAAGAAGAAGAAGAAGAAGGGAGGAGGAGAGAGGAGGAGGAGGATGCACGAGAAGAAGAAGAAGAAGAGAAGAAGAAGAAGAAGAAGAAGAAGAAGGAGAGAGAGGAGGAGGAAGAAGAAGACGAAGAAGAAGAAGAAGAAGAAGAAGAAGAAGAAGAAGAAGAGGGAGGAGGAGGATTAGGAGGAGGAGGAGGAGAAGACGAGAAGACGAAGAAGAAGACGAAGAAGAAGAAGAAGTAAAAGATGAGAAATAAGGAGAAAGTAAGAAGGAAAGAAAACGGGGGAAAAAGAGAGAAAAAATGAAAGAAAGAAAAAAAAAAAAGAAAAACAATAAAAGGCTTTGCGACAAGACAAAACAAACCAAGACAAGAGAGAACGAAAGAAAACTTCACACGACATCGTTGTAAGCTTAAAGATAAACTAAAAGGACATGAATAAAAACACAGTTTAAAAGAAACATGGAAATGAAAGCAAGATCTACACTGGAACACAGGGAACATTATTAAAAAAAAAAAGACATTTCAGACTACGAAATAAGAAGCACTGGCAAGAGAGGAATGCACAGGGGACGACGAAGAGAGGGGGTTAGAAAATCGAAGTCAAAGAAGGAACGTTATAACTGAATTCGTCTACAGATCCGTCTCTTACCGTCTGTGGACACACCTGTTTTGTCTTTGTAGGCCAAACTTGAAGTGTGTGTGTGTGTGTGTGTGTGTGTGTGTGTGTGTGTGTGGTGTGTGTGTGTGTGTGCGTGCGTGCGTGCGTGCGTGTGTGTGTGTGTGTGTGTGTGTGTGAGGTGTGGTGGGGGGGGGGGGTCTCAGAAATGAAATCGAGAAGAGTAAAGGGGGGATTGGGACGGGGGTGGGGGCCAGAAAAGGAATGGAAGTTCCAACATGCAGACGTTGCAAACAGAAACTGGGATTTAGAGGGTGGGGGAGTCGGGTAGAACAAAGAGAATGTAGGTATCGGGCACACAGAATGAGAATCGAGCTGTCGGTTTGAAAAGCAGATTCAGCTCCATAACGGTCCCTTATCAACTGAGCAGATTCCTTTTTGTCCGAGACGAATAAACTGGGGCGGGCGCACGCATGCATTATGTACTAATGCACGTGCAATCACAATAAAAGACAAGAGAACAGAGTTCAAAAAAGTGAAGAACAAAGACAGACACCAAGACACAGACAGAAAGAAAGAAACAAATAAAGCAACGATATGGAAGTGCTTCTGGCAAAAGAAATAGCACATAAAACAGCATAGAAATAGAGAAAAAAAAAGGATAAAAAGTAGACCCAAAAGAAAAGGCTTGCGAGGAGAAAATAGAATTGTGTGCGCTTATTTGGGGGGGGGGGGGGGGGGGGGGGAGGGGATGCCGGAAATCAAATTACAGAGAGTGAATCGGGAGGGGAGGAGAAAAGGGAAAGGGATGGGTATTCCAAAAATCAAACATCTCAAAAAACAGATTGTGGATTAGGGGGTAGGGGGGGGGTGGGGGTGGTGGGTAGAGAAAGCAGGTGGAGGTGTAGGGGTAAACAGAAGAACACGAAGCTGCCAGGTTTATAAACAGATTCAGCCCCACAATGACCCTCTATTGACTGGGTACATCGCTTTTTGTCCGAGACGGAGAAACTGGGATGGGGGCATACATGCTTGTACCGATGCATGTCCGCGGACGATAAGAGACACAGAACAAAGAGAGAGAGAGAGAGAGAGAGAGAGAGAGAGAGAGAGAGAGAGAGAGAGAGAGAGAGAGAGAGAGAGAGAAGGGTCTTGAAAACAGACAGAAAGAAAAGAAACAGATAAAGTAATAACAATTAAGTATTTGGCAAAAGAATTGATTCAGAAGCCAAATATACAGAGTAGAAGAAAGCAAGAAGAAATATATATATATATATATATATGTGGATACCGCACAGGACACACCGCAACACGCTTGTGAGGAGAACGTAGACAGATGTGTGTGTGTGTGTGTGTGTGTGTGTGTGTGTGTGTGTGTGTGTGTTTCGGGGGGGGGGGGGGGTTGGAAGTAAAATTGAGGAGAGTGAAGGTGTAGGGTGAGCAGGGGAATGGACGATCTAAAGTGCAGAGGACACTGAAGAGGGTGGGGGGTGGGGGGGGATGGGGGGGGGGGGGGGGGGGGGGGGCGGGTAGGGAGAAACGGAATGGATCTTTCAAAATGCAGACATTCCAAACAGGATTGGGATGTAGGGGTGGGGAAGGTGGGTAGAAGAAAAAAAGAGGGTGGAGGTGTAGGAAAACGAAACTGCCAGTTTTTAAAAGGAGATTCAGCCCCTTTATGGTGCTTTATTGACTGGCCACATCCCTTTTCGTCTGAGAGAGAAATGGGGATGGACGCACACATGAGTGTACCGATCCATGTCTGCTCTCAATAAAAGACAGAGAACAAAGAATAAAAAAAGAAGAACGCAGGCTGCTGAAATCAGACGACAGAAAGAGAGAAACAAATAAAGTAACAAACAGAAAGTGCTTTTGGGCAAAAGAAATCGTTTTAAAAGCCTAAGTATGCAAAATAAAGCACACACAAAAAGCATATAAAAAACAGAACAAGGGAGAAAATGTTCGTGAGGAGATAAAAAAAAGACACATGTTGCGTGTTGTGGGTTTGGGGGATTTGTTGTGGTGGGTTGGGATACGTTGGTTGTGTTTTTTGTTTGTTTGTTTGTTTGTTTGCTTGTTTGTTGTTTTGTTTTGTGTTTCCGTACTGTTCCCGGAATAAACACCTCATACACATATGCCTCACTGACTGTTCAGGATGACTTCTTTCTGGTTGAAGCCATACTGTTTGAATAGCCAAACATGTCTCGAGTACTGCATTCCCGTTTCCCCCCATCTCCCTTTTCCAAACCCCATCCAGCTTCATTCACGATAGTTATCACACAGAGAGCTTGCCTTGCGGTACAGCCGATCATTCTTCGTCTTCTTCTTGCGATTTCTTTTTTATTTGTAGCTCCAACATCAAATCTGATGAAGTTGGAATGTTGGTGTTGCGATGTCACACTTTGGATGTGGATCTGTCAGTTATCCTTGACGATGTGTTTGTCAGGATTGGTGTGTCAAAAAAAGAATTATATACTATAAAATGTTCTTGACACTATGCATAGGTTAGTTTTAATTACGACACACATGGCTCATCTGACTTCAGGTAATGTGTGATGCACAGCATTTGTTGGTGTCATTACTATACAAATGTTACACACACACACACGCGCGCGCGCGCGCGCAGTAGGAGGTGCTCATCAGTTAGATGCAGTGACTGTATCACAACTGAAAATAATCTGTATTAAAGAAATTAGTATCTTATTGCATAACAGTACAAGACAATTTGAGTGTGCTTACCCCAACAGTCTCCTTTCCATTATCCTTCACTGGCGGTCCGTGAACAGCAGCAAAGAAATTTTACAACAACTAAGGTGCATCCCCCGTCTTGCGGTAATGGACTTGACCACTGACAATGCCGAGTGAGGCGCAGCCCTCCTCTTACCGAACGCGCGAAAAAGGACAAGATACTGTCGCTTGTTCCTTCAGTGTATCCAGTTCGTTCTTCAGCCCATCTACACTGGAAAGCGTCCCCCATAGATCGTCTTCCAACTTATTGCTAGAAGTGAAGAGTTCGTCAATATCTTCCAGTGTTTCCTTAACTGCAGATGTCAGGCGTACATTATCCTCTTCCAGTTTGTCGCATCTCCGACCTATCTCCTCGCATTTAGACTTCACCTCGCCGATATCAGACTGAATTGAACCGATAT
>JADBJO010010063.1:75000-76595 GCA_016801955.1 Conus betulinus
TTGCTTTTTAAGAGCCTTTAACAGCTGAGCTGTTGTGCTTAGTTGATATAAGTATTGGAACGCAGATGGTACATAAACACTGCTATCCTGGTATAAAGTTAATATCTAAATCAGTAGACTGCACTTTACGCACATGTTTAGCAGACGGTTCTTCGTGCGTGTGTGCGCAATGCGGTTGTTGTCATACTACTTACACATTGTGTGTGTGTGTGTGTGTGTGGTGTGTGTGTGTGTGTGTGTGTGTGTGTGTGTGTGTGTGTGTGTGTGTGTGTTTTGTTTGAATGTAATCCCCCTTCAAAAGGGGTTGCGGCCTATCCTGAATATATTTCATTTCACTTTTTCACATTTTTTTTACATTTTCTGCTCTCTCTCTCTCTCTCTCTCTCTCTCTCTCTCTCTCTCTCTCTCTCTCATTTAATAGAACAATTACAAATTTATCAATGTTCTTGTAAAAAAGCGTTTTCAGCTGCCTAAGAGTGCTATCTCGTACTATACTGTTCTGACTTTATGATTGGTACAAGAAACCTTGTGTGAAACGATTATTCAATTACTCCCATTTCGGACAAAGGCAGAAATATGAATATAGCATCTGACTTTGAATCTCTCATTAAATCTGTAAAGAAAGTAACTGTTATTGTGAAAGTAATACACTCATGCGCTTCAAATGTGCAGGAATGTTTCACATAATTAACTTGGTATGGCTGTACATAAAGATGTCTGTATGCGGAGAAGTCCCTTTAACTGGAACCGTCACGTTCATGTGAACACCACAGTTCTGGTGTAAGAAAGACAAAGGAAGTGGTTGTGACTGCTTATATCAACTGGGTTTGTCTTCCATTGGAAGACGTCTCTGTGAGCACACGGAATCTGCAACGTTTGAATACACACGGTGAGTAGCAGCCTTGTCGAGCGGTCACGGTTTTCGCACGCTCCAAGCACGCAGCAGAGTTCGTGAGCTGAGCCTCTTTTTTCGACTTTGCGTTTTCTTCCGCAACGCCGAATCGACACAGCGATTTACTACTGTGATACGGAGGTATTGTTTCTTCACTGCTTCATTGTCATATTTGCGAGAATGACTACCGGCGTCAACCGTGTCTTCGTTAAAGTCAAAGAGATCCCTGACTCAAGCAACAACCGACCAAACCGTCTTAGAGATCTGCTTGGCAGGTGAGAGGTCAGTCGGTCAGGGGTCGATAGTCGGGGCGCAACTGATCAACGGCCTCTGGAGGATTTATCCAGCATCGACAGAGGCAAGAAATCAGCTTCTGACCCAGGGAATGAGGGTGAGAAGGACCATTTTACAACTGGCAAATACTAACACTTTTATTCTGAAGAGTGACACTGGGGTCGACAACGTAGCCATATCAGTGGCCGACTCAGAAATCGAGCATTCCCTGGCGAAGGTAGGATGTGAATTGCGTTCCTCAGTTAAAACAGAGAGAGCGAGGGATGCAGACGGAAAACTTACCCGATTTTTGATGGGGCGGAGGCTCTCGTTTTCATCACCATCCCTGACGTGTTCCTGGAAAAGTTCATGAAAGTAAGTCTGTTCTGGGCTAAAATACATTATAAGGAACAAAAGCTGGCTAAAAAAA
>JADBJO010010064.1:0-2500 GCA_016801955.1 Conus betulinus
TATCCCCAAAGCAGAAACAAGCCAAGAGGCTATAACCTCTCACCTATCCCCAAAGCAGAAACAACAAGAAACAAAAGAGGCTATAACCTCTCACCTATCCCTGAAGCAGGAACAAATGAAGAGGCTATAACTTCTCACCTATCCCCAAAGCAGAAACAAGTGAAGAGGTTATAACCTCTCACCTACCCCCAACATAGAAACAAGCGAAGAGGCTATAACCTTGCACCTATCCCCGAAGCAGAAACAAGTGAAGAGGCTATAACCTCTCACCTATCCCCAAAGCAGAAACAAGCGAAGAGGTTATAACCTCTCACCTATCCCCGAAGCAGAAACAAAGCAAGAGGCTATAACTCTCACCTATCCCCAACGTAGAAACAAGCCAAGAGGCTATAACCTCTCACCTATCCCCAAAGCAGAAACAAGCCAAGAGGCTATAACCTCTCACCTATCCCCGAAGCAGAAAACAAGCCAAGAGGCCAGAGTTTGAGGCAAAAACTTAGATCTGAATTCATATAATTCTTTATCAGTTTGCTCAAGAATTCCCTAGCATCTGTGTAAGGATAAAGACAAGAGGCATCATGCAGCTCCAACAAGTCTGCCACCAATTTTGTCTGACATGAAATGTAGAGGAGAGGCTTCAGATGTTGAACTGGCCTCCCATGGCAATAAAAACAAAACAAAACAAAACAAAACAAAACAAAACAAACAACAAAAAAATCCCTGCTAGGCTATCCACCATCTTTACATTTCACCGTGGTTTACACCATAAGCTTGAAACATCATCCTGTGTCCAATGATACTCCATCCATCAGTCCCATCAGTCGCCCTGTGACTCCATCCATGAGGACCTTCACATACAGGCAAAGGAGCTTTTCTCTCCGTAACAATGCCACAGTGGAACAGCCGCCTGCTTGCAGACACTGTCACACAGTGACCCTGCCATCCCTGACAACCCATCATCGCCCTGTGACACTCCGTCCACCAGTCCCATCAGTCGCCCTGTGACACGCCATCCTGAGGACCTTCACATGCGAGGAGGCATGCAAGATTTTTCCTCCACAACAATGCCACAATGGAACAGCTTCCTGCTTGCAGACACTGTCACACAGTGACCCTGCCATCCCTGAAAACCCTCAAATCCAAGGTGACCCTCCTCCCCTAAATTCTGTACTGTAGGGTAGGAGCAAGGCTAAACTGACTACATCTTTCTGTATCTATCTCTCTTTCTTTTCTCTCTCTCTCTCTCTTCTCTCCTCTTTCTTTTTTAAACATTAGCTGGTAGAGAGTGTCAAAGGCTTGAGGTTTGGGCATTGCACTTAACCACGCCATGGGCTGTATAAGGCCATCAGGCTAGCACTGGCAGATGAAAAGTGTTGCATAGCCCATAACTTAAAAGAAAACCCTTCTAATCCAGTTCATGCACTTGAAGTACAATTAAGGAAAGGAAGAGATGATCAATGGTCAGTGTGAAGAACTGAACCAGCTATGACTGTTGTGTTCATCACACATTCTCATAAATGTGTGAGTTCTTTTCATCCCCCCACCCCCATCTCTTCCTTTCCTTTAATTGTACTTCAAGTGAATGAACTGGACTAGTGAGGACAACCTGAAAAAATATAAAATTACACATAAAATGTCGATCCTTGATGAAAATATTAAATTACACATTAAATGTCGATCCTTGATTAAATACATTTGTTTCTTCATTCCCCCACACAGTATTCTGCTTCGCAGCCGGTCTGAACTGACCTTAATGTTGACTAACTGGGCTGTGCCTGAGCACACTGCACATACCTGGCGAAGGTGATGTTGTCGGAGGTGTGAAAGTAGTGGGCCAGGTGTAGGAAGACATGGCTGAGAGCAGTGCAAAAAATCCACACCACCCCGCGTACACCAGTAATACCAGGTCCTGTTACAGTTTACACCAATCTGTTATCACCAAATCCACACCACCCCGCATACACCAGTAATACCAGGTCCTGTTACAATTAACACCGATCAGTTATCAAGAAATCTGCACCACCCGCGTAAACCAGTAACACCAGGTCCTGTTACAGTTAACACCAGTCAGTTATCACAAAATCCACACCCACCCTGCATACACCAGTAATACCAGGTCCTGTAACAGTAACATCAATCGGTTATCACCAAATCAACATCACCCCGTATACACCAGTAACATCAAGTCCTGTTACAGTTAACACCAATCAGTTATCACAAAATCCACCACCCCACATACACCAGTAACACCAGGTCCTGTTACAGTAACACCTATCAGTTATCACCAAATCCAGACCACCCCACATACACCAGTAACACCAGGTCCTGTTACAGTAACACCTATCAGTTATCACCAAATCCACCCCCCCCCCACATACAACAGTAACACCAGGTCCTGTTACAGTAACACCAATCAGTTATCACCAAATCCACCCCACCCCACATACAACAGTAACACCAGGTCCTGTTACAGTAACACCAGTCAGTTATCACCAAATCC
>JADBJO010010064.1:7500-22500 GCA_016801955.1 Conus betulinus
GAAGAGAATGCATTAAGACTTTATAACAGAGAGCTTTTAAAAAAAAAAAAGAAAAAAAAAAAAAAAACAACTGCAACGCCAAAGAAAGAAATCAAGCGCAACGCCAGATGAATGTTTTTCTGAACAAAACGACTAAAGATAAAGAACGAAGAGCGAAAGCAGGAAGACAGAAAAAAGGAATACAACCATAATTTCAGGATCCCACCCCCCCCTCCACCTCCCCCTCCCCCTAAAAAAGGGGGAAGAACAGAAAGCTAATCTTGTCTCTGTATCCAGTTTGGCAGTAAGAGTAATCACCCTTGGCGAGTTCGCTTATTATAATATTCAGACTTGGCTCACTTTTGTCCTTTACCTTGGTGAGGGAGCATGACTCAACTCTTTGGAATACTGACTTCATTATTCTTGTGCCCATGGATCCTCACAAGCAATCTTCCAAGCTTGTTTTGAAATTGCTACTGATGGAGAAGCTTCTTTCTGCTTTACTTTCCAGTGACAAATTTCATGTGATAATACTTGCACATTATGTTCTTCTTTCTGCTCTACTTTCCAGTGACAAATTTCATGTGATAATACTTGCACATTATGTTCTATCTCCACCTCTTTACAGCATTGGGTTCTTCTGCAGTGCACCATGTGTCTATCTCATCCTCCTCCAAGTCAAGGCAATCATTCTTACAGCCTAACCAGGTATGGAGGAGAGCTTAGCTCCCTGCTCTCCCCATTTTTTTTTTTTTTTTTTTTATTCCTGATAATGTGACGATGTTCCACACCAAGTACTGACTGGCATTTGTTTGCACAAATAAGCATTAAAAAAAAAACAGTAAAGAGGGAGATCACGAGACAGAGAAGAGCAAGATCAACACAGAGACAGAGAGAGAGAGAGAGAGAGAGAGCAATCTGAAAAAAAAAACTCATGACTTTGACTCAATATTTCATAACAGAATATATAACCTGCATTCAATACATCCATGTATATGCATACGATAATATACTGTAACTAACTGACTGACTCACAGTTAGTAACTCACCAAACAAATACTGAAAGAGGATTTCTGGGTCAGATAAGGGCAATCATTACAATCAAATTTTATGCTAATACTGTGCTATCATCAACCGAAAGTAACAGGGCGTGCAGTCACCTAGCCATCCTTATTCACAATGGCACATAATTGGTTTCAGTATGGCAGCAGTAGTTTGGATCCATGCTACATATATATATATATGTAAGTATTTGGCCAGAAATGCTTTCTTTCAGGACTACATGTTGTGCTAAGAATCTGTGCATTTTCACACTCAACCATTTTCATACAGCAATTTGTAGAATTCTGACTTTAACACCTGCCAAATTGCGACAGAAATTTTTAGAATTTATGAGAGCTAAGATCAAGGATACACTGATGACTTGATCTATGTATCAGTAATATTCATGATGCGAACAGGTACATGACATGACCTGAGCAGAAACCACAGGTGATGGTACCTAGATACAGTTGCTTAGTACAGCGGAAAAAATTTCACCCTTATCTCTTGTATGCAGAATTCCAGTTATAAATCAGCTCCCCAAAAACAGTTCTTTAGTTACAATTATCAGCTTTCTATGAAAGTGCAAATTAACTGACAAAAAAGCATATAAAATCTCATTTCTTCTTTCACCACACTCTGTGCACTGAGAGCTATGAACTGAGGATGGGACCACATGAACTCCTGACACAATCAGTAAAAAGGATCAATATAAAAAGCTCTCTTAACCTGTATCTAGAGGAACATAAAGAAGGTATAATAATACATTTAAGAAAATTATCATAGTGAGGTTTATCAGGACTACACACACACACACACACACACACACACACACACACACACACACTCCACACGCACACATGCACAACAGACTTTCTATTTTGTGTTTTTGTTGTTGATGATGATGATGATGGATTTTGTTTTTTTCTTTCAATGCTGAAATTTTGTTTATCTGTTTCTATTTAACAACAAAAGCTGTTGGGGGTGGGGGTGGGGGGGGGGGGGGGGGTGGGGGGTGGGGGGACCGGGCAGAGAGAAGACAACAAACAAAGACAGATGAGGCAAAAACAAAAAAATTGTCCACCTACCTCTTTATCAAAAGCCACAATCACAGGTGAGATGAGCGCCTGAGACACATTTAGTCCCAGCCTTTGGGCAAACATCCAATGGTTCTGAGAGTCCATAGAAATGAATGTCAGTGATTGGTTGGCCTGACAGCCCCGCCCTGTGAACCCTGCAGGCACGGTGGAACGACCAATGTCAGAAAACACCAACGTTGGGGAGCACATTCTGACTCTCCTGGAATGACAAGCGATCACAGAGCTTGCGCGGAAGGTTTTCTAAGCTGTCTAACACGTAACGATCTGTGGGCCTTCTCTGGTCTTCAGAAGCATTATTTTGACTTGGTCTGGCGGTGGAAGGAGTATAGAAAGGAGCGGTAAGGAATTCTGAGTAGGAAATGTTTTTGCTGCACCACTTACAGCACACAGACATGTGGGAGGATATGTCATAGCTTGTGATGGAATTCAGACAGGAGTTCTCTGGAAGATACGCAGCTGACGGCCTGGAACTTTTTTTTACCTGTTCCGAAGGAACAACAGACAGACGGCCGATGGAAGCCAGCCCTGGACCAGTGCTTACAGAGATTTCACAAATGTTGGACCTGGTTTCTGGGAGGCAGCCTGGGCATTTGGTGACTGTGGAAATGAAATGCAGCACTTGTGAGTGTCGGACTCCACCGGTTTGCCTTCTCTGTACTCCTGGCATGTTTGCAGATCCTGCACGTGGCGCAGGATGTTGCGCAGAGACAGGGACATCCATCGATACGTCGTCTCCCTCGCAATCTCCTGTCCTGGACACTGGTTATAGCGTAGGGCCAGGTCTTTGAACTAAAGCACCAAACACAAAATGGAATAAGCCATGTTACTTAAACACAGTTGAAACCATGTTTATCAAATACAACACTGGGTGTTTTACTTGTGATTGGTAATTTGGTAATTTTTGTTTTGCTTTGTTTTTTTATTCCACACACGAGCTTTTATATCTTAAAGAAACTGACAAAGACATTACCTAGACCATTTCACAAACACAGTTCTTTCCCCTACATCAAAAACTGTATTGACCTCTCTCTCTCTGATAGTGTTGCTTTGAGACAGTATCTTTATATTGTTGATAACTGGCATTCAAAATCACACAACATACACACAAGGGTCTTTCTCACCTAACCATGATCCAATGATCTCCCATTTGCTGTTTCATCAATCAAAAAGATTTGCTCTCTTCTATGTAAGAGTAATATGGGGTGCAAAATCTGATTCTGTTATTGAGATAGATATCCAAATATCAGTGTTATGCAGAATCAAGTGTCCCGTCCAGACTGTACTGATAATACAACATTCCAAATCATATTTCTGCATATTCATTGTTAATCATACATTTTCAGACTTTTTTTTGTATCGTTGGAAATGATACTCAACACCCTGTACCATACACTGACATTTGTCTTCTGAATGTAAAATCAACTTGAAGCAAAGAAAATTTTGGCCTAAATGGGTGCCACTGCTGACCTGCCCAACACAAATCTTCTCCTCCATGTGTGGCTTCAATAGAAGTCTAGAATTCAAACATATCGTGTTTCTGTGTGTTCTGACTCAGACTCTAATTTACCTGAAGGAAATTTTCGGCCAGCTACTGCTGGTCTTCATCAGCCCAGACTGACTGGTAGTTGTGGTACCAGTCAGTCTGGGCTGATGAAGACCAGCAGTAGCATGCCGAAAATTTCCTTCAGGTAAATTTCATTAGGCTCTGAATCAGAATACACAAAAACATGAACAACCCTGAGTCAGAAAGTGTCTTTGCTCAAATTCAAACATATTTTATCCGAATCAACAAATGATCTCTACATATGAACCACATTTCTCCTCCTCAGAATTTCACATCAAGGGCAGATCACACAGTCCAGAGACCCGGTATGAATCTGTGTTTTATTTCCTTGGACAGATGATTAATATACAGCCATTATAAAAAAAAATTAAATAAAAAAAAAAAAAAAATTAATCAAAGAAATCAAAGAAATTAATATAAGGAGATGGGAGGTGGTGCGGGTTACATTGTCAGGGTTGGATTATGGCAGGACTCTTTGAGCAAAATCTTAATACAAGCGTTGTAATCAAACTGAATAGCTGTACTATTACACCAATGTCTAGCCATCTATCTAGACTGAAGAACATTGAATGATGATGCACACTACATGATGCACTCTCCAACTCATTTTTTAAGCTTTCACGCTTTGTCAGGAATGCCACTGAAACTAAAACTGCTACGATACACACACATACGTACGCGTGCACGCACACACGCTTGCACACACACACACACACACACACACACACACACACACACACACACACACACTTGCACACAGACTGTGCAGCAAGATGTTCACATACCCATGTACAATAATTTGTGAGACAGTCTTATATAAAAATAGAGAGAGAGACAGAGAGAGAGAAAAGTGAGACACACACACACACACACACACACACACACAATGTACAGACAGCCCCTAACACATACTTTCACAAACGGCTTGGCTTTAAGCAAAACAATCAATGAACATGTACATGAATCTCTGCAAAGTCTCATCATTTACATGGTTCTAGAATTACCATAATTATAGTTCCTTGTCTAACATACCTATATCATTCATAAAGTCATAGAAAGATTTTCAGACAGAAAAAAAATTCTGAACCAAACAAAATAAAGCTGTTGTTAAAGCATTACATAAACATGATTTGCATAAACCCTCTTTGATCTCTTGTATATCTACGTAAGCTCTTACCACAGAAAACGGCAGGCTTGCCACTGAAAGGGGGGTAACTCTGTGGAACATGATGACAGTGGGACCTTTATTGATCTCCCTTGATAACTTCAGACTCTTCATGCCTAGAGGTACAACCCACCGCACTGGTAGCTGAGCACACACACACACACACACACACACACACACAACACACACACACAACAAACACACACACACACACACACACACACACACTCACACACACACACACACACACACACACACACACACAGAGCCTTTAATAACATAAGAATCTTTATTCCACTGGCACAAGGGTAACTGCATGTCATATACATACACACACACGACACACACACACGCACACACACACACACACACACGCACACACACACATTCAGAACTTAGATTTGTGGTGCCAGCTGTCTCGTTTCACAGTCTTTTTCTTTTTGTCAGCAGATGAAATAACATTTGCCTGTTTTGCCTTCAGACATTGAGCCTTCTTGATTATCCTTGAACATGTGTCATTAACCCAACTGGACATTTATCGACATAGTTTGCCTTAAATTTAGAAACTGTGTATGTTGTGTCAGTTATTTTCAATACTTCATGGAATTTTTTCCTACGGCTTAAGTGGGAGATTTTTGTGCATGTAATGTCATAGCTGTTAAGATCACTAATTACACACATGCTCTTGAACACACACACACACACACACACACACACACACACACACACACACACACACACACACACACACACACATGCATGCATGCACACATGCACTCTAATGTACAATCTCACACAAATACACACACACATACCTACTTACCCACATACACAAGGTCTTGCCTGCATGCATATTTGCACATAGGGTACTAAAATATGCACATTCACATGAGTGTAAACTTTCACTCAAACACACACACACCCTTTTCTGGGGGGGAAGTGGGTAGGGGGGTCGACTAATTTAGTGAAAAGTAACTTAACAGAAGAACGAATGTACCCACATTTAGATCAACTGTAAAAGTATAAATCTTTTGAACATTTATTTTCATAACAATTGATATTGCAATATTGTCAAAATGGTTCATCTATCAATTTTATCAACATTTTCACTTCACAACAATAAGATCACTGAAGTTTTCACACACACACACACACACACACACACACACACACACACACACACACACACACACACAAACACACACACACACACCTATACATACACACAAACATGCCTCACCTGATGTCTGCCTATCAATGCCCATCTTACTAAGTTGGAGGAGGTGATGTTATTTGGCCAAGGATATTTCTGGACACCCAAACACAAAAATTTTACTTGAAAAATACAATAGCACAAACGTATGCATTCATGACAAAACATGTTCACCTTATCCATTAAAATTATTTGATGCACAAAACATTGGTCATGACCATAGAATGCTCATTTGATATGTATTCAAAATATTACTTTCTAATACTCATATGCCAACATTTGGTTACAATGTTTCAGACGCAAACTCTCGACAGGCACACAACGAATAATACTTAGTTTTATTCAGTGTACAAAATACACACAAAATCATACAGTGTTCTACTCATGCCAGCATATGCGCACACTTTTTCAAAAAAACACATTCATCATCACGTACACACTTCACATTTTCTTGTGGCACATTCATGCGATCAACCCACACACACACACACACACACACACACACACACACACACACACACACACACACGCGCGTGTGAGGGATATATCACCATACTAACAAAAGACATAAGCAACTGTACCAGGGTGGAGTTGTTGATCCTCAGATGCACGATGTCCGATAGTTGCTTCATGTGGTACAGAGCTGCCAGAGCCTCGTTGGTGACCACGCCAAACTTCACCACTTGAAACGGATCTGCCCACAGTACACAGTTCCAATGTAGTAGTATTACTCTACCTTCTGGAGGCTAAATGTTATTTTCTTTCAAGGGCACCTCATTATATCCATGGAAAATGCTTAAACTTTCTTTTAAAAAAATACAAAAAAAAAAACATTAACCCCTTCCCAGCCACAGTACAAGAGAGCTTTTCTGTATTGCCAGGGTCAAATTTGGCTTTTTGCAGTAGGTTAAGTAATCTGTTCACTACTCATCCATTTATTGAGATATCTCTTAGATTTTTTGCTTTTTCTTTTTCTCATACCCTGTGCTATTGTGTGGTGTCATAACAATTAGATTTTGTTGGTAATTAGTATGGTAAACTAGATATAATCAACTGTTTTTGTAATAAACTGACAGTTTTCAAGCAGATATAATCAACTGGTTTTGAAATTAATTGACAGTTTTCGAGCATACACACATACACATTGCAACACATCAGACCAACGGGAAAAGTGAAATAAAACTAGTCTTGTTATCAACTGAACATTATACAAACATTGATTTTACAGCTAGCAAGCGTCTTCTGTGTAGTAACACATAATAGGGGATACCACAACCCAGGTGTAGTGAGACAGAATTTTGCTTTTTGCGGTAGGTTCAGTAATCTGTTCAATACTCAATTTATTGAGATGTGTCTTAGATTTTTTCGCATGATTTTCCTTATTCCCTGGCCTACAATGAGTTATCATAACATTTTGATTTTGTTGGTAATTACTTTGGTAAAAAGTAATATATAATCAACTTTTTTTTGTAACACACACACACACACACACACACACACACACATACACATGCACACTGCAACAACTCAAACACAAAAAAACAATACACAAAAAACAATAAAAAAAAAAACCCATTGATGTTTGTACTAACTGAATCATCATACAAACACTGCCAGCAAATGTTCTTCTGTGTGGTAACACATACATACTTTGGGTTACCCGATTTCTGTGTGGTCATACATTCATACTTCGGGTTACCCAAATTGTGTGTGGTAATACATGTATATATACTTGGGGTTACCCAAATTCAGAAAAAAAAAGAAGAAAATTTCACTTTTGCAGTAGATTCACTAATCTGTTCACTACTTATTCATTTCTTGAGATATCTGTAAGATGTTTGCCTTGTTTTTCCTATACTATGGGATACAATGAGGTATCATATTTCAATTTTGTTGGCACTGGAATGGTAAAGAGGAGTAATCAATTTGCAAGGGGGGGGGGGGGGGGGGGGGGGGGGGGGGGGGGGGGGGGGGGGGGGGGGGGGGGGGGGGGGGGGGAGTGGAGTGGGCAGGGGGGGGAGAGAAGAAGGGAGAAAACAGTTATGAGGAGTGGGGGTGATGAAACAGTTTTCTCTGCGCATGAATCACAACATTCTCCCTCCCTCATCAACCCCCTCCTCCTTCCATCCCCCCCACCCCACCCCACCCCCACCCCCCCTCCCCCATTTCAATGTTTTCACTGAAGAGAGCTTTTTCACTTCAAGCGCTGTTTTCACTTCAAGCGCTGTCAAACACCAAGTCAGTTCCTAACGAAACTGTTTCACCATCATCGTGCCCTGCTCATCATCTCCATCATCATCATGCCTCACTCACCATGCTCCACGATTCGCATGGAGCGTAGTAAAACTGCAGGAAGCCTGGGGGTTGAGGGGAGCTGTGGAAATCAAAGTCCCACCACCACAGTCTGTAACACACACACACACACATACACACCCACACACACACACACACACACACACACACACACACACACACCCATGCACACACACACACACACACACACACACACACACACACACACACACACACACACACACACACACACACTCACACACATACAAACACACACACACACAGCTTTTTATATAAAAATTATGTCAAAGAGTAAAAAAAAAAAAAAACCAAATAAATAATAAATAAATGCTATCATACAAATTAACATTCTCATGCACGCTCCAACTTCACCTTCTCACCTAAAACAAAAACTGCACTAAGCACCAACCACCATGGAGAAGTGGTTAACGTCACGGAATCTAGGCTGGGAGATCGCGGGTTCAATTCCCGTCAGAGCCACATGGGATTTTTCTGCCTCAGCCAGCTCTAACCCAGAATCGAGTTTGCTACTGGCTCAGTATGGAAGACTGGGACCACAAAGTCAAGTTTCATTCACTTAATGGATGCATCTCTGAGAGTGTTGCTCAAATTTCCTGACCAACACTGCAGGTAACTGTATCTCTCAGGCCTGGTTGACACCAGGATATATAATGAAAGTAAGTGTAGAGTACAGCCCTGTCATGCAGTCTCAGACTGGAATGGAAATCCACACATTATCTTCATCATCCTCATTCTCATCGATCAGCATAAAAAAAAAAAAAGTCTCAAAACCTGTGGCCCTCTATGCCCTGCTCTCATGGTGACCTCAGTTTTGATGTCCTCTCCACATCTATGGCCTTGGTTTGCTTCCGTCAGGGTCACCAGCATCAGCAAGTTCATGGAGGCTGTTGTTGGACGCACATGGTAGCACCCTCTGGAAGGAGAGCCGACTCACACCAGCTTTGTGACAAGGCGATTGTTGTCATCAGTAGGGGGCTCAGTAGATGGTGTCCTGCTTATGTCAGATCAGAACAGGCATCATTGAACACCACTGAGAGATTATGCAGCAGTGCAGGCCTTCATCGGTGGGCTGCCTCTTGACATCATCTTGACATTGACTGCTCACTGTGGATTGCCGGTGCCAGGACTGTGGTGGGCCAGACCGGGATGTGGGTGTGGATGGGGGATTGGAATGAGCAGTGTGGGTGCAATGCTACTGGGGCGGCACTGAACATGAGACAGTGAAAAAAACCCCCACTAATTCTCTCTCTCACACACACACAGAATGTGCATGCACACACACACAATGTGTGCACACACACACACACACACACACACACACACACATGTGCATGCACACACATGTGCATGCACACACATGTGCATGCACACACACACACGCATGTGTGCTCACACACATATGTACACAAACACACACACGCATGTGCATGCACACACACGTGTGCACACACACACACACACACACACACACACACACACACACACACACACACACATGTGCACGCACACACACACGCATGTGTGCTCATACACACACATACACACACACATATTCACATTCATGAGTCCATTCTCTCTTGTCCTAAATTAAAATCACGCACCACCCTCCCCCTATACCCCTGACATGCGCCTGCACACACACATATACGCACACACACACACACACACACACACACACACACACACACACACATACACACACACACACTTGCACACACATATACACACTCGCACATGCACATGCACACATTTCAAAGACAAACGTGCACACATACACACACGCATGCATTTCCTGTCCTCTCTATCTTTCTCTTTCCCTTGCATGTGCCTGCACCCACACGCACAAGCACACACACACACACACACACACACACACACACACACACGCAATCACACACACACACACACACACACACACACACACACACACACACACACACCACACACACACAACAAAAACAACAACAGCAAAACAGCCACTCACATCATGCTGTACAAGGAAATCTTTAACGTCATCGACGTCCCGCAGCAGTTTCAGAGGATACTGAAGATCCTCCAGAAACTTCACCATAAACTCGGCTCTCTCAATTCCTGGACATTTTTCATCACTTAATAGTCCAAATAACTATCACTATTCATGTCATCCCATCCAGGATTATATAATCATCTATGACCAATTGCATCACATGCTTCCACACACACACACACACACACCCCTCCTCCACCACACACACAAAGGGATGCCAGGGACTCATTCACGATAAATTGTATCCTAATCCTCCGAAAATTCTACACTAGAAGTAATTTCGAAAATTCTGCACTAGAAGTAATTTAAACAAATTCTGCACTAGTAAAATTTTGAAAATTCTGCACTACAAGTAATTTCCACTTTTCTGTCACTCTTTTTGCCTTTGCCTGTTTTCCTCCTTCATGTTACTGGCCATCTACTGTTGTTGTTATTTTTTTCTTTTCCATGTGTTGTGGCCCAGTCACCAGTCTTTCTCCATTAAATCTTCATATGTTGTTCTAATTTTCATTTTTTTATGTTCTGATCTATATAACATGACAAACCAATCTGCTTCAAGTGGCCTCAAGGCAATGACACTTTTTTAAACGCTGTCCGCAGTGGGCATACTGCACTGGCTGCACAGATATACAACCTTCTTTTTCTTGAACAATGCTGATTTCCCTCATCAATACTTTCCAGACAGCGACCACGCACCTAGTCCAAAGAGTTTCTCCCTCACCTGTGTACCTGTAGCCATCGTTTTTTTTTCCCTGGTAGGCAAAGAAGACAGGAAAAAAAAACAAAAACTTGTACTGTTTACGGCAGGCTCCTTCTGGGTACCAGCAGTTGACGGCCACAAATCTCACCTGCACATGCATCACTTCATCTTGAACATTCAGGAATTCAGATCAATTCTATTCACAATACTTCTAAGGAAGGTGATGGTATGTTCATAAGGCAGCCAATCGTAAGGAGCCATATCAGAACTGTCAAAGTCAAAAGTACACCACACACACACACACACACACACACAGAGTACATCCACAGCTTTACATAAAACACACTCACCTGCCCTTCCATAAACTTTGCTGCCTTTGAAAACTGAGATGTAGCGGCATTTGACTTTGCACACCAGGGGGCGTAATACATGACGAAGATCAGGTCTTCATGCTGGAGCATGTCCACCAGAGGGTCCAGGTCACCGAGGCTGAGGTCCAGAACAGACGACAGTCTGGGAAACAGTGGCTCTGGCTGCTTGGCTGGTACAACCAACGGTTTGCTCTTGAAACTAGTAGAATAGACATCACAAACAACGGAAGTGGATCACTGGCCTTAAAACTTTCAAAATTTAAAGTTAATTTAGATCATTTGATTCTCCGGTTTGAAACAAAGGATCTATAAACTGTCACTTTGAGGATCATTTTGTCAACTTTGGGAACCAATGGTAATCTCATAAAAATGAAGGACGACTTGCTCATGCAATCACCAAAAGGCAATGCAATACAAACATGACTCTTTCTGGAGTCTGCAAAGTTTTACACTAATTACAGGCCAACAACAGCTGCTGATGAAAATCTGTCCAACAAACAAAAAGAAAAGTTCTTACTCGAATACCCTATATAATGACTTTGTTATTCTCATTTCTTTTTTTCAAAGTACTTAAACCTTTGAAACAATATGGCGTACAACAAACCTGAGAAGTACTGTATGGTCCATGAAAATTGCATGAAGTGTATCACTTCAGTTTAACTCCATAGAGCTGGCTAGACACAGACAAGTAAAATGTAATGTTTTTGAACCAATGTCACATTCCAGTAATTGGAATGACAATTTTGGAATTGGTTTTGATATCACTACAATTTTGAGATGTAAAACTTTGTGCAATGCCTTCTATCTGTGCGTTGTTAACATGTCAACAGCATTGTGTGCCCAGTTTCAGTGCATCAAAGGTTAAAAAAATTGCATGCTATTGCTAATGTACCAAACACCTTGCCAGTTTGCTTCTACATGTACTGTAACACACACACAAACCCTGTCTGTCTGTCCACCCATTCATTGCTCTCAGTGTGTCTCTCACAGCATGCTAACTTTGTCCACAAACATTGATCTTTACTCCCTGACCCTCAAGCCTACTATTTCTTTTTTTTATTCCTACTCCATCCCTGACCTCCATCCCATTCATTGCCCCTCTTCCATATTCTCTCTCTCTCTCTCTCTCTCTCTCTCTCTCTCTCTCTCTCTCTCTCTCTCTCTCTCACACACACACACACACACACAACACACACACACTCTCTCTCTCTCTCTCTCTCTCTTGCTTCATTGCAAAACTTCAAAAAAAGTTTATAAACAAAAGAAAGAGTATATTCAAAGGCAGGTTCCGCCCTCTTCAACAGAGAGAGAAAGACAGGCTCTTCGCTTTCTCTTTGTGAAAATAATTAAAGGGGATTAAAAACACAGAAGTGCTTGCAGTTCTGGTATTCTCACAGAAAATGAGCATTTTAATGCAGAAAACAATGCTGAAAAATGAAGTCCAGTTACCATATGTATAGGTCGACTAGTACTAGGCACAAACAGGAACTGAGGAAAAACAAAATACAAAAGTACTACTACTAGGTACAAATGGAAACTGAGGAAAAACAAGATAAAAAAAAAAAGTACTACTACTAGACACAAATGGAAACTGGGGAAAAACAAGATACAAAAGTACTTATACTAGGCACAAATGGAAACTGAGGAAAAATAAGATACAAAAGTACTTATACTAGGCACAAATGGAAACTGAGGAAAAACAAGATATAAAACAAACCAGAAAACTAACAACAAACAAAAAAAAAAAAAAAAAAAAAAAAAAAAAACAGGCCTAGCTGAACAAATGAATAGCAACTGTGATTAGCATAATCATTTGCATGATGTCAATCCACATGGATCATGTTTTTAACCATGTGCCCCCCTCTGTCTCCCGTCCTCTGCCTCTGGAGTGAGGGAAGGGTAGATGAGGAAGCTGGGAACGTGGAGAGAGAAAGTGGAGGTGGGCCAGAGCCTATCTCTGAAGATTATTCTGTTGTTGTGAAAAAAAAAAAAAAAAGGATATTATCAAATCTATGATATGCATACATTCATTATATGCATAAGAGCATGAAAAATAACTATGTATGAGGAGAGAAGGGCCTATAATCAAATGGTTAGAGTGTTTTGTATGCTGATGTAACAGCTGTGAGTTTGAGCACACATTAGTTCCGAATTTTTCTGTTTCTTTTTCTTTTTTTCTGAAAACCAAGCAGTAAATGGGTACCCTGCCAGGTTCATTAAGATCAGGAAAGGTTAAAGTTCTGGTGGCAGCAGATAGGTGCTCTACTTTCCATCATGCCACACCCTACACACAGTAACTTCTGACAGTTCACTGCCTCTACAGATAAATGGCAATGGAAACTTTTTTTTTTTTTAATTGAAATGAATGTTCATGAGAGTACACAAAAGACATTGAGGGAGAGGGAGGCTTGGGTTGGGGAAGAGAGAGAGAGAGAGAGAGAGAGAGAGAGAGAGAGAGAGAGAGAGAGAGAGAGAGAGAGAGAGAGAGAGAGAGAGAGAGGGGGGGCGGGCAGACAGGCAGAAAGACAGACTGACAGACAGACAGTGAGACAGAGAATGCATGAATGTGAAACATTCAATATCACACACACATAACACATGCCTTTCTACCACTTAGCTTTTCATTTTTCAAACATTAAAGGTTGATATGTGTTATGTGTTACCAACAAGTACCAAAAAAAAAAATTGGGTTTTATTTGTCATCCTAGTATGTAAGCATGCAGATCTATACTAATCGTCAAAACATATGGTTCACGCGGTCACGGGCGTCGTGTAACTGTAACTCACACCAGCAACAACAAAAAAACTTGTCTAACTGGAATTCCCAAATAGTTTATGTGTAACTTTTCCAAATCATTGGGGCATAGTTGTCAACAAAAAGCGCAGTTACAAACTACATAATTTCTCTCGAAACTTTAATGCTCTAGGAGATTCATCTAAATCGAAGCGTCCACGTCGTCTCATATACATTCCCAAGTACCGAAGTTAAATGACAATGCCAAACAGTGACCTCCCTTTAAATGGGTCAACTTTCACAGCACACGCCGCATTTCAACAAGTCACAAACGACAAATTATTGAAATCGGACACATGGTATTTTTCAACATTATACCTGGACCCATAGTTCGACAGAAGCGTCACAAACAAACTGAACAAAATGATGCACAGCTCCGGATGCTTCGCCATTCCACGCAAAAATGCGTTTGGCCGACGATCCTCTCTTGTTATGCCATGTGCTACGATCTCATCCGCCATTGGGTCGCATCCCACGTCTACTTCTCGCGAGCACACGTGACGGGAAGGGCGGATATTTGTCGTCTGCTACTGTTGATGTCGTATGCACCTGTGGTCAAACAACACATACATACATACTTCGCTTTTGAAGACAATACATAGAACCGACACATTCCTTAAGTCTCGGCCTTTTACTGAGTGAGCATTATTTAACGTTCGACAGAATCATCTCTCTCTCTCTCTCTCTCTCTCTCTCTCTCTCTCTCTCTCTCT
>JADBJO010010064.1:35000-37500 GCA_016801955.1 Conus betulinus
AAATCATTCATTCATTCATTCTCTCTCTCTCTCTCTCTCTCTCTCTCTCTCCTCTCTCTCTCTCTCTCTCTCTCCTCTCTACGCGTGTGTGTGTGTGTGCGTATGTGTGTGTGTGCGTGCGTGCGTGCGTGCGTGCGTGCGTGCGTGTGTTTGTGTGTAAAATCACAGTTGCTTTCTTTGTTGATTGATTCACGCTCACATCGCCGCAGCTGGAAGGAGAACAACGAACAATGTTGCTTGCTGCAGACCTTTGTTTCTGCTATGCTGCCATCTCGGACAATTTTTTTTTCTGTGCCACTTTAGTGGTATTGCACCCACGCCATTAATATCGGCTTCCAGTCCGTAGCTACGGCCTACCCCGTCCTTGCTCAGCTTTATCCTTAATGCTATTATTATCATGAATACTTATATAGTGCCTTCCCTCGGCTAGAGACCAAGCTCTAAGCGCTTTCAATCTACACTCGTTTACACAACGGGCTGCCTACCTTGGTAGTGCCCACTGAAGAGCTGCCAGCTGGCGCTTCATTCAGTCGTTTCCCGTGTCATTCAGTCAATATCATTCAATATCGTTCACTCAGTTCCCTTATTTCCTTCATTCTTTCCCTTTCTCACGCAAGGTGCATGATATGTTTAGCTTCAGCAACGGCAATCTACCGGAAGCAATGCCAAGCTGTCTCTGAAGGCAGCCCACCGTAGAAGACACGGCACTGCTGCTAAGTCACTTCAGTGGTCTTTAGCGGTGTCTGTTCTGAATCAGCATACGCAGGACCCCACCTTCAGAGACCTTGCTGACGGCACTTTGAGAAGTCACAGAGCCAGCGCGTGGAGCTCCCCCTCTGGAGGGCGGCATTCCGCGTCACCACATCCGTCCAAGACAGTGCCCATGAGATTGCTGACACCGGTGACCCCAACAGCACCAAACAAGGGCAAAGACGAGGAGACGTAATCAAAACTGAGATCGCCTTGAGAGCAGGGCATGAAGGGACACAGAAGTAAGATTTTTGTGTATACTAATCGATGAGGGTGAAGACGATGTTATGGATTTCCGTTCAGGTGTGAGCCTGCATGATAAGGCTGTACTCTATGCTTACTTTCAGGATATATTCTGGCGTTTACCAGCCCCAAAGGATACAGACACCTGCAGTATTGGTCAGGAAGTGTAATCAACAATCTCAGCGATGCATCATTGAGTGGAACGAAACTCGACTATGTGCGGAGTCCCAGTCTTCCCAACTGAGCCCATAACAAACTCAACTCGGGGTAGGAGCCAGTCGGGGCAGAAAAATCCTATAATTAGATGGCGACGATAGGAATTGAACCCACGACCTCCGAGCCCAAGTACGATGTACTATTGGACACACAAACAAAACAAAAGAAAACAAAACAAAACAAAACAAAAACCGCATAAGCTGTGGATGTCTGATGGCTGTTGTCAGAAGTTAAAGGCACAGTCTGAGATCGATTTGTTTACCCGTATCTATGTTAGCAATGGCAATTGACAGGCACATTATTCTCTTGTGTCTGTCGAGAGGACTGACTGCAGTAACCTGGATCAGACAATTCTGTCACTTCAACCGAACGTTTTTGGTGGCCGGAATAGCTCAGTGGTAGAACGTCGGGCTATTAATCGTGGTGATCCAGGGGTTGCCGGTTCGAATCTCCGCCGGGCCGTTTCGGTACAGGATTTTTTCCCCTCGGAGTTAACATTGCTTCTGACTCCATTACCTATACGGTCCTTCGAATGCAACTATATAACCGAGGTTCCGTGTGTAAACACTCGCATGACATCTTGCACACACGTAAAATCCCATCACCAACTTCGGAAGAGAAGGCCAGTTTGGCCGTTGATATGGATGACACGTTACACATAGCATGCACCTTCCCCGAAGCTGGAGTATGGCTGCCTGAATGACAGGATAAAAACCAGTCATACATACAAAACTCCTTTCCCTTTGTTGGGCAGATGGGTTTAATACTTGCCTGTCTATACAGGGAGTGTCCGCAGGAGTATCAGCCAGCGTACGCAGAAAGAAAGAGAAAACCGAACGTTTTGGTGCTTGAGGTTTGTATTGACTGATTGTATGTTGTTAAATGTTGCCACAGGGGAAAAAAAAGACAAACATCTCCCTTCACTCACCTATTTCCCTAAATAAAACAGGAAGATGGGGAAGGGGGCAGGGAAGGGGTGATGGTGGGGGTTGAAGCAGCTGCAATGGAATATAGACAAATTCCACGCAGAAGACTGGATAAGTTTTTCTTTTCTGTGTGTGTGTGTGTGTGTGTGTGTGTGTGTGTGTGTGTGTGTGTGTGTGTGTGTGTGTAATTTCTTTCCTCCTCTTTTCTCTGATCTTTTTCCTTTCATGGATCTTTAAGCCGACGAAGAGGGAGTGGAGATGGGGGGGGGGGGTGGGATGGGTGGAGAGAGTATGCAGACCAAGCATGTACAATCCCCCAACTCGTCAGCTTAATTACCAGACATTTTCTCCTTCAGCGAGATATT
>JADBJO010010064.1:42500-45000 GCA_016801955.1 Conus betulinus
ACACACACACACACACACACACTACCCTCAAGGCAGGCCGAAGATTGAATGAAAACATTTTTGCGAGAGGTTCAGATCAGGCAGTGCGCTATGTGATGTTCTGTGGTTCCCTGCACGAGAGAGAGAGAGAGAGAGAGAGAGAGAGAGAGAGAGAGAGAGAGAGAGAGATTTGTGTGTGACTCCCTATCAGCTTTTATGGATGATTGGAAAGGCACACCGTGGGGAGAATAGCAGCCAGCGTCGACCCATGGCTCTCAATTTCGTCACGAAAAAGCGCCCGCGTTTAAACACTCTGGATATACAAAACCTGTATGTTAAAGTGTCAACACGAGGTGACTGAGGGCGGAAAATGAAGCAAATTTTAACAAGAAAAGGTATTAGTTCCACCACACAACACAGACAAACAGATTACAGGACAAAATACAATGCATTTCGACCTCCTGGGTCTTCTTCAGGCAAAAACAAAACACATATAGGACAGTGGAAATGAAGAACGAGAAACCACTTATCTTCGCAAAGTCGCACAAAATGGTGTTGTCTGTATTGTCTGGTGGAACTAATCCGTTTCTTTTTAATTTTTTTTTTTGTGTGAATAGCAAGACTGGACACACAGCTCAGACTTAAATAGAAATAAATAAATTAAAAGTAATCCTGCTCGAAATCGTGGAGAGGGGTAAACAGCTCAGATGGTAGAGCGCCGGACTCGTAATCTTGGTGATCCTGGAGTTGCGGGTTCGAATCTCCACTGGGCCGTTTCGGTACACGGGATTTTTCCCTCGGAGTTAACATTGGTTTTGACTTCATTTCCCATACAGTCCTTCGAATGAGACTGAATGAACCGAGGTTCCGTGTGTGAACGCACGCATAACATCTTGCACACACGTAAAATTCCATCACCAACTTTCGGAAGAGAAGGCCAGTTTGGCTGCTGGTATAGATGACACGTTACACATAGCATGCACCCTGCGTGAGAAATGGAAAGAATGAAGGAAGTAAGGAAATTGAATGAACAATGTTGAATGATATTGACTGGATGTCACGGGAAACGACTGACTGAAGCACCAGCTGGCAGCTTTTTAGTCAGCACATCCCGTTGTGTAAACGAGTGTGGATTGTAAAGCGCTTAAAGTTTGGTCTCTAGCCGAGAATAGGCACTATATAAGTATTCGTTCTAATAATAATAATAATAATAGTAATAATAATCTTTCATCCACTTCCCCGTTCGCCGAGCTGGGAGCAACAGCTACATAAAGCTAGCTATCGAAAGGGGGGGGTTCCTGCGAGTGTTCATTTTCCAATGTCTCAGCTGGAAAGAATCGCACGAGCGTAGAGTCGCGCGAACGACAAGCGGCTTAAACATCGCGCAAATGTGCTCCGCCCTTTTAGAATGCACAAGGCGACAGTGCGGATGGAGGACGTGCGCCAACACATGGGGAAGACTCTCAGACGGCGAGGAAGACAGAAACAGGTTCGTGTTGTAACTATTCCTCAGGGAAACAGGACTGGTGCAGACCACACTGTCGGGGGTGAAGGGAGAATAGTGGCGGGAAGAAATGGGAATAGGCTCTGGGAACAGCTGGGGGAGATCAGATCGTCAATAGAACGCTCAAGGTCGTGGGTTGTGCTGTCATTTCTCCAGTGATCAGGTGACGCTGTTATCAATACAGTCTGCAGATTGCTGTAATGGAAACTGAATATGTGCACTGATAGATATTCACGCATGAAAGCGCGCGCGCGCGCGCACACACACACACACACACACACACACACACACACACACGCACACGCACACACACACACGCACACACACGCACACACACACACACGCACGCACGCACGCACACACATATACACACACACATGCATGCATTTATGCACGCACGCATACACGCAGGCACACACACACACACACACACACACACACACACACACACACACACACACACACACACACACACAGATAAGGAGACAGGACCTTACTCGCGAGCGCGCGCACGCGCACATGCACACGCTTACACATATATATGAAGAGACAGGTAAGCAAGCAAGCAAGCAGCGCACACACACACACACACACACACACACACACACACACACACACACACACACACACACACACACACACACACACACACACACACACACTCATGTGCAGGCTCATACAGTTTCAAGTCACAGTACACATGCTGCCTTACTTAATGCTCAAGGGATAAAACGAACAAAGAAAGAAATAAACCAACAATGAAAGTGGCGAATGAAACACATAAATCAAAATGTATTCGTCATCCGAGTTATTGCACATTCTGTTGCCAAATCAATCAATATGTGCGCGTGCCACAGTGCCTAGCTGTGTGTGACGTGTCATTCTGACGTTTGCCTACCGGTCTCCCTCCTCCGTAATCACACCCTTTCCTCCCTCCTTTGCCCCCCCCCCCCCCCCCCCCCCCACCTCCCCCCGCATTGTTCAATATCAATAGACCATATGTTGCACCACCTTCCC
>JADBJO010010064.1:62500-70000 GCA_016801955.1 Conus betulinus
TTAGCACACTGATTTGCAACTCCAATTGAGAGCTGGCCAAAGTTGTGCAGATAGAAACTTCTCCGACCCCCCCCTCTTTTTCCCCCAGATCCCTATTAAGGTCATTGCCCTGGGCGCAAGATTCCACAGCGGTGTTTCGGTAAAAATGGGGGAGGAGCCTGAAAACAAAGGGCGGGACCCGCCGTCCCCTACGCCCCTCATTTGAGGCCCTCCCTGGACTACTTCTTAGCTCCCTCACGTGTGAACGACTAGCTGAGACACCACTGTTGACGCCATGACGAAATTGCAATCCCTACCAGGGTCAACATCCAGACAGTTGTAACGGTCATGGGTGAGCGGTTTAATGTTTGTTTGTATTTTTCTTTCTCAGGACCCCCCCCTCTTTTTTTTCACCCTCATTAATCCACACACACACACATTTCACTCGGTTCATTGATTTTGGCCCGTGGGCGCAAACACACACGCACACCATCAGCACACAGCGTGTTGATCCGGGCTCTTAAATGGGGGGAGGACCTGAAACACGCACGAAAACAAAGGGCGGGCCAGACACTACCGTCTAGTGGCCTACTGCACACCCTCATTGAGTGGCCCTCAGTGTAACAGGGAGGCGTGAGAAACCCTGACCTCACCAAAACACGTATCCCTAGGACCCGCCCTGTGACGGTACCACTCTCTGACTCGGGTTCACACCAACACCTTGTAATGACGATATGGTCATGAAACAAGGGCCAGCTAACCACCAGGCTTTTCCGCCTCACGAACCTATCCTTACTGCATGTGGTCGTTCTAACGGTAATGTGTGGGTGAGGCGTTTCATGTTTGTTTGTGTTTTCCCTTTCCCCGCATGAATGAGCGCGCCCTCTTTTTGCATGCGCGCGCGCGCGCGCACGGCACACACCACACACACACACACACACACACACACACACACACACACCCGCACAACACACACATACACACACACACACCACACACACACACACACACACCACACACACACACACGCACAGCACCCTTCTCTCTGGTCTCTGTCTGTCTCTCCTCTAAACACGCACGCAATCCCCCCCCCCCCCCCCCCCCCCCCCAACCGCCCTCGACCTCCTGCGTGCAGCATGAAAATCCACCCAAATTTTAATCACTCTCTTTCTTTCCGACAATCACCCACGCACGCACACACACACACACACACCACACACACACACACACACACACACACACAACACACACACACAAAACATTATTCTAAATCACCAAGATTTCTGAAACAAAGGTAAGATCCCTTACTGGCATCTACTGTTGGCAGCTCCAGCCGTCGTCACCACGACGGTGCAGGTCCCGTGGTCGCCACAGTCCACATCTTCACACTTGTGGACACACACCGCCGGAGGCCCCGCCCTGCAGTCGTAGCCCAGCGCACAGGTGTCCCTCACGTTGCACTCGCTGCTAGACAAGGCCGCGACTGCAGGGCGTGCAGGGACAAACAGCACAGACAGGAGGAGGTGAGGTGCGGGTATGCACGAGTACAGGTATGCATGTGCACGCACGCACGCACGCACTCGCTCACACACACACACACACACACACACACACACACACACACACACACACACACACACACACACACACACACACACACAAACGCACGTGCTCGCTAGAAGAGAGAGAGAGAGAGAGAGAGAGAGAGAGAGAGAGAGAGAGAGAGGCTACAAACACTGCCAACATACAGAAAAGAGAGAGAGAGAGAGAGAGAGAGAGACTTCTCTCTTTCAGTCCTCCAGGAATCGTTAGCAATGTGAATCGCTAAGGACAGAACATATGATTACACTTGTCTAAAACAACGTCCACATATAAACACTATGGTTGTACCTGTCAAAAACAACGTCCATATGTAAACACTATGATTACACCTGTCTAAAATAACGTCCATATATAAACAATTAGCCCAAATACAAACAATTAGTCCATACATAAAACACTATGATTACACCTGCCTAAAACAACGGCATATATAAACAATTAGTCCATATATAAAGAATTATTCCATATATAAGCACTATGATTACACCTGTCTAAAAACAACGTCCATATATAAACACTATGATTACACCTGTCTAAAAACACCGTCCATATATAAACACTATGATTACGCCTGTCTAAAACACCATCTGCATATAAACCACTATGATTACACCTGTCTAAATCAACGTCCGTATATAAACACTACGATTACACCCGTCTAAATGAACGTCCGAATATAAACACTATGATTACACCTGTCTAAATCAACGTCCGTATATAAACTCTATGATTACACCTGTCTAAATCAACGTCCGTATATAAACACTATGATTACCTACCTGCCTAAAACGCCGTGCATATATAAAAACTATGATTTCACCTGTCTTATTCAACGTCCGTATATAAACACTATTATTACACCTGTCTAAAAACAACGTCCATATATAAACACTATGATTACACCTGTCTAAAGCATCGTCCATATATAAACACTATGATTACACCTGTCTAAAACACCGTGCATGTATAAACACTATGATTACACCTGTCTAAAACATCGTCCATATATAAACACTATGATTACACCTGTCTAAAACACCGTGCATGTATAAACACTATGATTACACCTGTCTAAAAAACAACGTCCATATAAAAACACTATAATTACACCTGTCTAAAACAACGTCTATATAAAAACACTATGATTACACCTGTCTAAAACAACGTCCATATATAAACACTATTATTACACCTGTCTAAAACAACGTCCATATATAAACACTATGATTACACCTGTCTAAAACATCGTCCATATTAAAAACACTATGATTACACCTGTCTAAAACATCGTCCATATTTAAACACTATGATTACACCTGTCTAAAAAACATCGTCCATATATAAACACTATGATTACACCTGTCTAAAATAACGTCCCATATATAAACACTATGATTACACCTGTCTAAAACATCGTCCATATTTAAACACTATGATTACACCTGTCTAAAACATCGTCCATATTTAAACACTATGATTACACCTGTCTAAAAACATCGTCCATATATAAACACTATGATCACACCTGTCTAAAACAACGTCCATATATAAACACTATGATCACACCTGTCTAAAACAACGTCCATATATAAACACTATGATCACACCTGTCTAAAACAACGTTCATATATAAACACTATGATCACACCTGTCTAAAACAACGTCCATATATAAACACTATGATTACACCTGTCTAAAACAACGTCCATATATAAACACTATGATTACACCTGTCTAAAGCAACGTTCATATATAAACACACTATGATTACACCTGTCTAAAACAACATCCATATATAAAACAAGTGGATCGCTGAAGGGCAGCAGTACAGCAAAACTAACCTAAAACGACCGTCATAATCATAATAATGTGGGTAGCAAGACAGAAGTACAGAGATACCTAAATTTGTTTAAGAAAGGGATCGCTAGTGGAAAAGAATGGTGACACCTCTCTAAAACGACGTCTAAGGTAAGGTAAGGTAAGGTAGTGTTGCTTATAGCCTAGCCGACCGCAAAGGGCCATATCAGGGCTGTCACCGCGTTGAAGTCAACTCACAAGTCATTCATTCATACAACTCTTTAAAATACATGTTCTAAAAACCAACCCGAAATTTTGTTAAAAATCTTTCCATTTTAAAATCTAAGATCCGATGAAAAAGGTTGATCTCCTTCAAGAATTCAAAGATCGCATCAGGCGGAACATTTCTGAACAAGGTTTTCATGGAATCTGCTGAAAAATGTTTGGGTCTCACATCATGCAAGTCCCAACAGTCTAAAAGAATATGTTTCATTGTGAGTGGCACATGACACGGAATGCACCACGGAGCTTCTTCACTCTTTAAACGGTACGAATGAGTAAAATACGAATGGCCGGTGTGCAGCCGGCATAGAACTGTTTCTTCTTTACGACCACCAGACGTGGATGAGAGGAACTCTTTTAGGTTCGGACGGATCTGAAAGAGTTTGTTTTTCCATCTGTGTGTATTCCAATCCTCCAGCCAGAGGTCTCTGACATAATTACTCACTTTTGGTTTTAGATCTGTGCAGGAGATACTATAAATCTTCAACAATGTTGATCGCTCCGTGGAAAGACGACACCACCTTTCCAAAACAAGCTTCATAGCTAATCAAGAATGTTGATTGGTAGATAGGAGTGCAGTGACATCTCCCTGAAACGATTGCCGTAAGTTAGAAACAATTTGGCTCGCTAAAGGGAAGGACAGTGAGACCTCTCTTAAAAGACCTCCAAAAAACCCTAAATAATGCGGATGGCTCAAAAGAAAGGACAGTGACACCTCTCTAAAACTACCTTCATCCATGTGAAAACAGTGCGTCTCGCGCTGAAGCAAAGCACGGTGTTTCCTCTCTGAAGCGACTTCAAGAAATCATGAACAATGTGGATCGCTAGAGGCAAGTGCGGTAACACCTCTCTAAAATGACCTGCATAAATCACTAGCAGCGTAGATGAAGGGGAGGAGAGAGAGAGAGAGAGAGAGAGAGAGAGAGAGAGAGAGAGAGAGAGAGAGAGAGAGAACCTGCGTTGGCGGTCAATAGAACTCGGACAAGGAGAAAACTGATTCATCACAAATGGTATTTAAGGGAGGGACAGTGAAAAAAAAAGAAAAGATCGAACTGAAGAACCCTTTTCCTAGAATCTCTAGCCTGACCATGGAATGCCCAAAACTTCAAGAGGAATGTTCTGTCACAGCACACACCCACATTGTTACATCAAAACAGGTACACATAATGCTCAGGATCATTCGTGTTAATGCCCTCAACAACAACACACAACAAACAACAACAACAACAAAAACACCAAACAAACAAACAAGCAAAATGACTGCTTATGACAGGCCCAGATCTACAGCTGGCCGCGTGGTATGCTCATTAAACACTGTGAATCTTAAGGTGCTATTCGGGGTGGAGCGGGGAGGGGAGGGGGAAGGGAGGAGAGCTCACTGTGGCAGAACAAAACCTAACATCAACGACGCGGTACACCACCAGACTCACAACGATCACCAGGGACTGCGCATCGCTGACGGAAAACGGCGGTGACGTCAGATTAGCCAGGACATCCAGCAGCGCTTGTGTTCTCTGTTCCTCTGTCAGGCTGACCACAGCTGGAGGGAGGGTCCACCACCACGTCCACCGTCACAGTCGTGTCTCTGTGGGAAGGGATGAAGAAGGGAGGAATGGCGGGGGGGGGGGGGGGGGGGGGGGGGGGGGGGGGGAGGCATTGCAAAAAGCAGGTGGGAAAGGAGAGAGACGGGTTGGGGAAAGTGGAGGGGTTGAAACGAATTTTGAAGTAACCGACATGAAAAAAAAAACAACATTTATTCTTTTAATCATATATTTTTCATTCGTTCGTCTGCATGGGTAAATTTTTTTTATTCAATTCTCATTTTCAAACATTTTCAGGGTTGGTTGATTCATTCGATTAATTATTCATTCTATTGTTTTTGTTTCTCAGTTTCTTACAACTCGTTAGGTTCATTTCCATTCTTTCTTCTTCCCTCTCTCTCTCTCTCTCTCTCTCTCTCTCTCTCTCTCTCTCTCTCTCTCTCTCTCACACACACACACACACACACACACACACACACATACGCACACGCATGCCCGTGCATTCACACCACACACATATACACATGCACTTACGCACAAACACATCCCCACACACAATATTCTCATACTTACATGTTCAAAGCATATTCGCGCGTGCACGCGCGCACGCACACACACACATACACATGCGCGCGCACATACACATAAACATACACGCGCGCGCGTGCACACACACACACACACACACACACACACACACACACACACACACACACACACACATACAGACAAAAACACAGATGCAGACAGACACACACACAGACAGAGAAACACACACACACACACACACACACACACACACACACACACACACACACACACACACACACACACACGCCATAATAACGAAGGCCTGATGAATCAATATATCAAATATACTGTGATATTTTGTGTGTGTGTGTGTGCGTGTGTGTGTGTGTGTGTGTGTGTGTGTGTGTGTGTGTGTGTGTGTGTGTGTGTGTGTGTGTGTGAGCCGTGCGTGTATTCATATCTGTACACACACACACACACACACACACACACACACACACACACACACACACACACACACACACACTCACTCACACTCTGTGTCTTTTTCTCACTTGACTTTTTTCCTTGCTCAATATAAACCAGCACGCACATTCGCTCTTCTGTACCTTTTTCTGCGAGTTCCACCGTCCTGCAAGCGTACATACAGGAACCCAGGAAAGGACAGAAAAGTCTCTCTGATCTGGAAAAAAAGGCAACATGTTTTCTTCCCCACAGGATGTACACATGTATGCATGTAGACAAACCAAATGGATGCAAGTTTAAAGTGTAGTATACCGTACGTATTCACAAAAAAAAAAAAAAAAAATCTTGGATAATCAAATGCTTAATTTCAATTTTTTAAATGCTGTTGTTTTTACTGTTGAAAGAAGCGATTAAGTATTTTAGAGTGCATTTAAATCTGTAAATCTGCACACACACACACACACACACACACACACACACACACACACACACACACACACACACATATATATATATATATATATATATATATATATATATATATATATATATATATATATATATATATATATATATATATATATATGTATATATATATTCAACAAGAACACCATCAAACTATCATATTCATGCATGCCTAACCTTAAAAATATAATTGATTCATCCAACAAAATGAAAAAGGAACACAGCAAAGAAGGGTGAAGAAAGGAAATCCTGCAATTGTACTAAAAAAAGAACAGTGTCCCTTAAGCAACAAATGCCTCTATAAACAACATTGTATATCAAGCCACTGTGACATCAGAAAATAAAAAAGAAAACATACATAGGGATCACTGAAAATCAGTCATAAACAGTCATTCAACAAAGAAAAATACAAAAAACCAAACAGAACTGAGCAAATATAAACTAGTCACATAAAGTTAAGCACAGGCCTTTGCACACAGGGGTTGATTCATCCCTTCAAAAAACATTGTTTTTTTTTTGTTATGCGGCAACCAATGATGGAATCTCACACAGCAGTGTGTAATCCAGCCTGTGTCAACTGGTAGTGCGCACGGGGGTCTTGGTGACCTCGTTACCGCGCAGGATAAAAAGTGCAAAGTTGCGTTAACTGTGCCTGTTTTGCATCAAGCTTGCTGGCGACACAAGATGTGTAAAATGAAAAATTCTTTTTTTCCCGTGCAAGAGCAGTCTCTCAAGTGAGTTTTTATGCCCCGTCTTTTGGCTGTTTAAGCGCGCGGGTTGGTTACTGTCAGCCCTTTTCTCACCATGCCACCACGAAGAAAACTTAGCACCTTTGACA
>JADBJO010010064.1:75000-76563 GCA_016801955.1 Conus betulinus
TTAACCTGTGGCGAAATCTGAGCCCCTTTGCGACAGCGGACAAAATATCACAGATAGAAATTTGTTGACCTGACCATAGCTCACAACACAAACACACCCACCAACACACACACACACACACAAACACACACACACACACACACACACCAACACCACCCACCCAACACACTGTTTACTTTCTATACGTACACACCCTCATACATACCACAAACACATACACACGGCCAACACACGCGCGTTGCGTACACACACACACACACACACACACACACACACACACACACACACCACAACACACACACTCTCGTGAAACACACACACACACACACACACACAGACACACACACACACACACACACACCACACACACACTCTCACCTGGCCGCGCTTGGTCGGGTACCGAGTGCTTTGGTGGTCTGCTCCGGTGGTCCAGTACTGGTCACAGTCCCCGCGCTGGAGGTGTCTTCTTCGCCGCCAGTAGAGCTGGCGGGCTGGTCATTGCCGGTGAAGACTCTGGAACCTCTGGTGACGTGATTTCTGGCACGGCAGAAGTAGTCGATTTTCCGGTGTCTATGGAGGTGGAGCTGACTGGTTCGAGGTCGTGGATTCATTCGCTGCTGTGTGGTGTTACCGCCAACGACGGCTGTTGTAGCATTCTCGGTGTGTCGATTGTGGATTCATTCATCGCCATCGTGGAATTCATCGGTGAGTGTGTCGTTGATGCAGTCATTGACGTAGTTGAATTCATCGGTGTGTCGACTGTGGATTCATTCATCGCCATCGTGGAATTCATCGGTGAGTGGTGTCGTCGACGCGGTGATTGACATAGTTGAATTCATCGGTGTGCGATTGTGGATTCATTCATCGCCATCGTGGAATTCATCTCGGTGAGTGTCCGGTTGGAACCGTTTGACTCATTCATGGACATGGTTGAATTCATTGGCGGTTAGGCTGTTGGAGATTCATCACCCGTGGATGAATACGTCATCGACTCATTCATTGGCCATGGTGGCCATTCAGCGAGGTCAAGGCCGTCACCCCCCGACTGTCGCAGAGTCATTCACCATCGGGGCAGTGTTTGTGGCCTCCGTCCAATTTCCAATGAAGGGAGCGTGTTGTCTGGTTCCAGCTTCCGGTTTCGTTCCTGGGTGCCTCAGTTTTGTTACCACCATTGACCATCACCACCACCAGGACTTGTCTGATTCAGCCGCGGACTCGTTGTGACGTGGTGACAGGCGTAGTCATGGTGGTGGTGATGCTGTCGTTGCCGAAGACAGTGGCACTCCGCCGGAGGAACAGTCGCCGACTGGTTTCCCCGCCGTGGTGGTCATCGGAGCGGAAGTGGACGAGTCGTTGGTCGCCGCGGAAGCGTTCATTGGTGGCTTAGAGGTATGTACAGAAGCTACGGTCACGTTGATTGGTTCATAGGAAAAGGAGGGGTTGTCCTGCGTGTGGGTTCATGGACTGATCATCAGTGGTGGTTCTGTTTTAAGCTGCTTGCAGCCGGGGATGTGGGTGTCGCTGCCTCCCCCTCTGTGGCTGTTGGCGCTGCTGTTGTCGAGA
>JADBJO010010065.1:0-23619 GCA_016801955.1 Conus betulinus
AGAGGAAGCTGCAAGGCCGACCCCCCTTCTGACCCCCCAGGAAAAACAAGAAGGATAGCCACTTGGGACATCAGGACAATGTACGAAGCGGGCAGAACCATCCAGATAGCAAGAGAGATGAAGACCTACAAGATAGGAGTCCTAGGACTGAGTGAGACAAGGTGGCTACAAACAGGACAGCTGAGACTTACATCAGGAGAGCTGCTGCTGTACACCCCCACCCCCCCCCCCCATACAGAAGGCATGGCCCTGATGCTGACACCAGAGGCGCAGTGGGCACTCATCCATGGGACCTATCAACTCCCGCATCATAACAGCCAAGTTTAGCACCAAGAAGGAGAACATCAAGCTGAACACCATCCAGTGCTACGCTCCCACAAATGATGCAGAGGAGGAAAAGATTATTTCTACCAGCAAGTACAAGCTGTGCTGTGCAAACGACATCACAATACTCATGGGCGACTTTAATGCCAAGATAGGATCAGACAACACGGACTATGAAGTTATCATGAGGACACGCGGACTTGGACAGATGAGTGAGAATGGAGAACGTTTTGCAGACCTGTGCGCATTGAACTAGCTGGTGATAGGAGACAGCATCTTCCCCCACAAGCGCATCCACAAGGACCCCTGGAGATCCCCGGACCACGTCACGGAGAACCAGATCGACCACATCTGCATCAGCAGGAAATTGAGGCGATCATGGTGGAATGTGAGGGTGATGAGGGGTGTTGACGTGCCATCAGACTACCACCTGCTTGTTACAACAGTAAGACTCTGACTCAAAAAGTTCACATCAACAAATGCAGCAAGGACAAGATATAATGTGGAGCTGTTCAGCAGTAAAGAAATAAAGGAGACATTTCAGATCAGTCTTACCATCAGGTTCCAACTACTTGAAGAATTGCTTGAAGAGGAGAGCACAGACATAGAGAACCAGTAGCAACATACCAAGAATCTTTGGCTTGAGACCTGTAAGGAGGTACTTGGCAAGAAGAAGACGGAACACAAGGAGTGAATTTCTGATGATACTACTCAAAAAGTGAACAAAAGGAAAGAGAAGAAAACCACACTGGACATGAGCCGGACAAGATCAAGCAAAACCCAAGCCCAAGAAGACTACACCCAGGCGGACAAAGAAGTAAAGAAAAGTGTAAAGAAAGATAAGGACTTCATCGACAGACTTGTCAGACAAGCAGAAGATGCTGTGGGACAGGGCAATATGAGAGAACTGTACAACACCACAAAGAAGTTGGCGAGCAAGTTCCAGCAGACTGGCAAGCCAGTCAAAGACGAGATCGGAAAGACCCTCACAACAACAGATCAGTTGAAGCGATGGGCAGAACACTTTACGGAAATTACTAAACCGTCCCGCCCTGAAGCACTACCCGACATCCCACCAACAGAAACAGAACTGCCCATCAACTGTGAGAAACCATCGAAAGCAGAGATCAAAAAAGCCATCCTGACACTGAGGAATGGAAAGGCAACAGGACCTGATGACATCCCAGCAGAAGCCATTAAAGCGGATGTTGGTACAGCTGTCAACTTGCTGCACAGCCTCTTTGGCAAGATATGGGAAAAAAAGAGAACATCCCAGCAGAGTGGAGGGAAGGCATTGTTATCAAACTGCCAAAGAAAGGAGACCTTTCCAACTGTAGTAACTATAGATGGATCATGCTCCTGTCAGTGCCAGGCAAGGTTCTAAACAGAGTCTTATTGGAGAGGATGACGGAAGAAGTTGACCCAAAGCTCTGAAACCAGCAAGTGGGCTTCCGGCGAAACAGATCCTGTGCCGATCAGATCGCCAGCCTAAGGATCATCATCGTACAGTCCTTGGAGTGGAACTTGCCCCTTTACATCAAACTTCATCGACTATGAAAAGGACTTCGACAGTGTAGATAGAGAGACACTATGGAAGCTACTGAGACACTATGGAATACTGGAGAAGATCATCTATCTATCTCATCCGGTGCACCTGTCAGGATATGAACTGCAGGGTGGCTCATGCAGGCCAGTTGTCAGACGGTTTTGAGTGAAGACAGGAGTGCGCCAGGAATGTTTGTTGTCACCTTTCCTCCTCCTCTTGTCATCGACTGGATTATAAAGACCACAACAACAGGCAGGAACAATGGGGGATGCATTGGACACTCTGGACGCAGCTAGATGACCTTGGCTTTGCTGACGACCTGGCACCCCACTCCCACAGTCACACACAGATGCAGGACAAGACCACCCACCTTGAGACAACATCAGCAGGAACAGGGCTCAAGATAAACAAGAAGAAGACTGAGCTGATGAAGATCAACACCACAGGCAGCAGCACAGTCACAGTCAGAGGCGAGCCCATCAGGGAAGTAGATTCCTCCGTCTACCTGGGAAGCGCAGTTGACAGGCAGGGGGCCCGACTGAGACATCATAGCCAGGATAGGCAAATCGCGAGCAGCATTCATAATGCTAAAGAACATCTGGGCCTCAGGGGAGAGATCAGAAGGACAACAAAAATGCGTCGTATCTTCAATTCAAAACGTGAAGTCGGCTCTGATCTATGGCTGCGAGACTTGGAGAATGGTGAAGGCGATACAGCAGAAAATACAGACCTTCATCAACATCTGTTTGAGGCGCATCTTCAAAATCAGATGGCCAGAGAAGATCAACAATGAAGACCTATGGAAGCAGGACAGGAGCCCAGTTGCCAAACAGATTCGCGGAGGAAGTGGGGCTGGACTGGACATACTCTCAGGAAGCCAACATCCAGCACCACACGCCAAGGCCTGACAAGGAACTCGCAGGGGAAAAGGAAGAGAGGCCGACCTCGCAGCAGCTGGAGGCGAGACACTGAGGCAGATGAAGAGGTAGGGGACCAACTGGACAGGTATTCAACGAGCAGCCCAGAACCGAGTGCGATGACAGAGTGTTGTCGATGGCCTATGCTCACCCTTGAGCTGTGGGCCTAGGTAAGTATGTAAGTAAGTTAGAACAGGGCAATATTTCAAAACGGTTTTGAAAAAGGTGTGCATCGAATTGCAAGTATCAAATCAAAATGGAAATCTAACAATTCACATGCATGTTCTGAAATACCTTGTTAGCCAAGAAGTCTGCGAAAGATTCCTATCAATATGCATGTGCACAGACACACATACATATACACAGACAGACAGACATGCAGACAGACAGACAGGAAAGCATTTGTTTCAAATTACAGAATATATATTCATGTTATATCTTTGTGATGCCGTTACTCAAACCTTACATGAAAGGTAATCCTGGAATAACAGAACGTAGCCCAACATGAAACGAGGCAATATACTTCCTCCACAGAAAATCAATGACATGTTCCATTTCTGCCATTGTGTTGAAGCTGACTAGTTGGGCCCCATGCACGTGACAATCCACCCCTTGTCCATGGCAGAGTATGTTGGAATTCTGCCCAGTATGTAGCACCTGCCGTACAGTAAAAATCCATGGGAACCACAGCGAATATAATCACATTGTTCCTCATCTTCTTCGCCATGGCACTGGGTCCAGAGATTACAGGCTAGATGGAACTTGAACTTAAACCAGTGTGCGACAGAGCAGTTCCATAAACCCGTGTCTGAGATAAGAAATGGTAAGGCTGTGCGCTGCAAAGTAATCACACGAGGACCATGGTGTAGAGAAACTAAGTGACAATGTAAAACAGCATGTTCATGCTTATACTACATTTAAAAAATCAAATGCATCTCTTTGAAAGGCTTCCTACCGTGGGGTATGGCATACCCAAAACATTAATTAAGTTTCCCCAAATATTTTAATGACTATTAACTCTAATTAATTCCTTTTTAAGTGATACGTGTAACTGTCTGTACAAATAAACTGAACCTCTAATCAACCTGCTTCCGTTGCTTGTGTGTTATGTGCGCGAGTTCGCGCGCGTGTGTGTGTTAGTGTTAGTGTTATGGTGTGTGTGTGTGTGTGTGTGTGTGTGTGTGTGTGTGTGTGTGTGTGTGTGTGTGTGTGTGTGTGTGAAGATTGGATTAAACATTTAGAAGATGTGGTCTGGAAATAAAGTACCATGAAGACAAATATGATGGCTGGCCACAATACCACCATCTTTAAGCCAGAAATTATTCAAGAGTTTACCTGCCTGGAAATCATTTATCAGAAAGTATCCAAATCTAGAATCCTCTAAAGGACAGTGAAGACAACGTAAGCAATGTTAAGACTAAAACTGTATGGATAGACAAAAGCATTCATTAAGCATAACATCAGGTGCTAAAAACATTAGATCAAGTTGCTATGAGTACTGGTAGACCATCTTCGTGAATGCATGCCAAACATGAATCCTCACAGAGGATCTGGAATGAATAATCCAAGCTATTGAAATGATATGTTACTGCAACTTACTAAACATGAATAAAATGATCATACCACCACCATGCACAAGTGCGACAAGCCAACAAACAACGCACCAGACCACATGAAGATCTACTAGCATCAATAAAAAAGAAACAGAAAAAAATTAGAAAGAGAGGGGGCTAGTTACCGCCAAGGACACAGAAAAAATACAGCACAGGACTAGACACAATGCATTTGGACCTCTTGAGTCTTCTTCAGGCCAAACCAAATGACATTTAGGACAGTGAAAACGAAGGACGAGAAACCACTTATCTTCTCATGTTCGCGCCCGACCAAAATGGCCGCCAGACGGAAATGAGGCCACCCAGGAGGGGATCATGGGAGAGGAAATAGTGAGGGGTGGAGGGGAAGAGGGGAAGGGATGGGGTGTGAAACAATGGGTTTTTATAACGTGTTTTGTAGAATAGTATGATATCATAGTGACGGTAGTGATTATGGTGGATTGATGACAGTGCTTAGTGGGGAAAAAAGGAGGGAAAATACAGAATAAAAGATCAATCAATAAATAAATAACGACTTTAATGGGAGGTGATTGTAATGATCGTAGTTGTGTGTGTGTGTGTAGTTGTATGTGGGGGTGGGAGTATTGCTAATAAAATCAGATGTAGGGAAAAAAAATAGAAAAAAATAAGATCAATAAAGAAATAGAATAAATAGATACATTTTTAAAAGACGAAAATAAATCAGATAAAACAAAACAAAATAAAACAAAACAAAATGAAATAAATGGAGGGTGGATGCAACTTCTGTATGATGTGGGGAGTGGGGAGGGGTAGGGGGTGGTGGTGTTTGTGTATACGTGTGTGTGTGTGTGTGTGTGTGTGTGTGTGTGTGTGTGTGTGTGTGTGGTGGAAAATATTGCTGACTGGTGCTGAAGTGGTGAGTATGTATATTTGTGCTACTGTTGAATGTTGATGCCTGGGGCTGTAGCGTCCCAAGTTGGCAATGAGATGGGTCTCTCGTGCTGTACGCTCGAAGCTGCCACTCTGTGATTGCCAAAGTACCAAGACTCACATGGTTGATGTTGTGATGGGGGTGGTTGAAATGTAGGGCAACGGCTTTGGGTTGCTGGTGGTGGATGTCAGCCAGGTGTTCAGAGATGCGTGTCTCAAGTGTGCGGGATGTTTCACCTATATAGATGTTACCACCCTGCTGGTGGTGGATAGCATATACAATTTTTCGGCTCTGACAGAAGAATGTGCGTTTAATAGTGAAGGAGTCTTTGGAGACCTGTAGGATGGTGTCTGGTTTGGTGAGGGGGCAGAATTTGTAATAGGGTTTTGAGCAGGTGTGAATACCTGATGGTGTAGATGTGGAGATTCTGTTCAATTTGGACAGCACGAGAAGATCTTTTAGGTTTTCATTACGTTTGAACGTGATCATGGGTCTGGTATGGAAGGCAGGTTTGTGGTTTTGTGCAATGTGCCAATTGGATTTGAGAATCCTGCAGATGGGGAGGGTGTGATGGTGGAAGAGGAGGTGGGTGGTGGGTCTGTCTGTTTCTTTCGGATGCTGGGTTTCCAGAGCAGATGTTCTGGATATGGCTGTGGTGCAGCTGAGAGCTTCATTGATGATGGAACTGGGGTATCCCCGGTTTGTGAAAAATTCTGACATTTTGGCTACTTGCATAGTGAAATCTTCTTCGCTGGAGCAAAGTCTGCGAAGACGAAGAAATTGTGAGTATGGAATGCTGTCTGTAGTGTATGGGTGGTGGAAAGATGTGTAGTCTAGGTATGCATGTGTATCAGTGGTTTGTAGAAAATGGAAGTCTTGGGTAGGCATCTTCGAGGGAGATGGTGACGGATGTATAGGATGTTAACTGACTGTGAAATGGTGTACGTTAGCCGGATGGATGGATGGAAGATCTGGGCAAAGTTGAGGAAGTTGAGACCTTGTTTGGGTATGGATGTGGCTCCCAGTCCATCATCAATGCGCCTTTTTTTTATTCCGGTGTGGGGTCCTGTATGTGTGGTTAGTAGGCGGTTTTCCACGTGTCCCATGAAGAGGCACGCATAAGATGGTCCCATTTTCGGTGCCCATAGCAACACCACTAATTGTAAGAATGTGTGATTGTTGAATTGAAAGGTGTTGAGGGTGAGGACTAAGTCTGACCAGTGTAGTGGTGGGAGGTTGTTGTTGATTGGTGGGTCATCTGTCGAGGAAGAATGTGAGGGCCTTCAGACCATCAACGTGGGGGAATAGGGGTGTAGAGTGACACCACGTCAAGTGTGAAGAGGAGACTGGGTTGAAAAGTGTGTGTGTGTGTTGCATGAATTGCTCATGTTGTGTGTGCGGGTTGTGTCTTTGAGGTATGCTGGGAGGCTGTGTACTACGGGTCGAAGGAGAAAGTCTAAGTACTGTAAAATGTGTTTCGTGGGGCAGCTGCAAGCAGAAACAATGGATCTGCCAGGTGTGTTCGTTTTATGTATTACAACAATATTGGATGGAAAAACCCATGGTTTACACTCTTGAATTTTCAGCGCCATTCTCGAATCTTCGCTGGACAAACCTTGAATTTTGTTTTTTGCACAAACTATGAGAAAAAACGTAAAATCTAAAACAACAACAACAGCAACAAAAAAAAAAAAAAAACAAACAAACAAACAAAACCGTGCGCATCTAAAGGAACGTTTGTAAGCTCTCGTTTCGTGTATCGCATGGTTAGGATATTTTCCGTACAACTTTGCTACAATACAAAAAGACTGGCCATGCTGACCTCACTTTTCAGTCGCCTTCTTCGTATTAGTCTTTGTCATTGAGATTTTGACTTAAGTACCATTCCACAAATTCAGACCTGTTGATCTAACTCCTGTACGTTATTCCATTTCTATGATAAACACAGTTGAAATTGTATTAAAAAAATGAATTGGTAGTCGGATTCTAAAAAAAAAGTAGTTCCTAATTGAAAATTGTGTCAGAAGCCCAGTTCACTAGCAGGGTGAAAAGGAAAACCAGTTATGTTTTGTTCCACTTTTCAAAGACTAAGTTCTTCACTCAGACATGCTTTTGCATGATCAAGTTTATATGCATGAAAAGTGTGATATGTCGGCCATTTATTCACTTGAAAATATTTAACGCCTTTAGGTATTTGTTACTGCAATGGGGAAAATGCGGTAGAAATTCTCTAGAAGTGGGTTCATTTTCTGACTCTGATTTCCAAGAATGTAGTACAACAACATTACTAAAGTTTATATATTTCATTTTTTTCCCCTCGTATTAGAAGTTTTCCTTAAAAGTTAGTATGTTTAAATAGTTTGAAAAGGCGATGAGCCAGCCGACATGGAAGGCGCAACAGAAAGCACGCATTTTAGGCCGTTCTGGCCTCGCTTGCCCTGTTTTGTTTGCGGCACCGTTGTTGCTGGCTTTTCGGTCCGGTTTTTCTGCTATATAGAGTGCGCTCTTAACCCTGAGAAGTCTACACTCCTAAGACGAGTACAGCAAATCTCCGAAGAATCCGGACAGGGCACCACAGATGTGTCTTTCTGTATCTAACCTGCCAGTGTGGGACGGAGGCCTCGCTCCACCACGCCCTTAGCGACTGCACCGCCCTCCCCGACGCCATGACTGCCATCAGAAACTACAGACGAATGTACCAGCTACACCTGCATGACTTTCTACTACCGCAGCCCACCCTCGGAACACAGCCCATGAGGATCCTCGTCAACGCCTTGACGTCCTCAGGACTCGACGACTGGTTCTAACCTACTCCAGAGGAAGACGAAAGGAACATCAGGAACTACAACAAAGGAAAACAACATCAACAACTACTGCTATCGAACAACAACATCGACCAACTCAACCATTAATGTATAAGCCAAGGGATTCAAGACTACCGCGAAAGAACTTGTCCCTGAAAACTTTTGCTGTGAGGACGTAAAGCTCAAGTGTATCCCTGAGATGTTGTGTATTCCTGGGACTCTGGAAGTTAAATAACAGGAATTCTCGTCGTTCCTTCTGCATTTTCTTTGACTGGCTGAGACTCTTTGTTTTGTGAACTTACCACCATCTATCTGTTTTTCGCCTGCCTTCGCTACCACTCCACAGCATCACGCATGGAAGGTTTATAGACAACCTTGCCTGCTTAGATTGTATGTCTGACTTACTTCGAACAGTTATATTACGCAGGGATAAAGAAATTTTAGTCAGGCTTTATGCAACGCATTTAGGGTGAGAGAAACACTGTTCCACATGATGCCATTTTGTTAATATTGTTGCAGTTTGAGAAACACAAAAGTTTTGTATACTTATACCTGGTAAATTGTGTTGCTTCCCTTCAGATGGGACAATGGCCTTTTTAATTCTCTCTGTCTGTCTGTCTGTCTCTCTATCTGTCTGTCTGTCTGTCTGTCTCTCTCTTTCTGATATGACGAATTGCATATATCAAGAGGTGACTTTAGTCTCTTGGTATGGAAACCAAATGCGGAAAGAAATAATAAAGGTATTGTTGAATTTGTTATGAATGTCCTATACGCAGCTTAATTTTAACAGGCAGATCAATCACTAGAGTGCAGCGCCCAAGGTAAGTATTTTGTGTAAACAGAGCAAATGGCACGTACGTCCGCTCACAAACCATACAGCAAATATAAGAAAAATATGACTACATTTCAGACTGAAAGTCATTGACTGTTAGGAACATAGCCTTGCAACTACCAGACATCAGAGCTGTGGTCAGTTGTCTGTTTCATTCTTTATGATACAAAGAAACAATGACCTAAAGGGATAGTATCTCCGTGAGAAGCGCTATTGGTTCACAGTCTCCATTTTTCTGATAATGTATACATGCGTTTGTTTTCTAAATCAACAGAACTTCAATGAAACATGCACCGCCGCCATTGTTCAGTCATCAGGAAAACACCACTGAAAGTAAGATAAATGGATACGCTATCCCAAAGACATCTGATTTAAAATAATACACCAGTCAAACGAAACCCCAATTTATTCAACATCGTGAGTGTGTTATCACACCCATACAGACCTGATGAAACGAGAAGCGAATCTTAAATCCTATCTTCAAGCCAGTGTAATCAAACGCCCGTCCATCAATAAGCGAGACCGTCAGTTGTCCCCCTTCTCTGCTGCCATGGAAGATTCTGGCTCTACTTGCCATGCGTTTCGGCTTGTGAGTAGACCAAATGTCGTCATGAGACGATCTAATGATCAGTTTGGCAAATCTGTCGACGTCAATGCTTTCCAGACTGACCATGACGTCATGACCACGTGGCAGATCAACACTCACCGTACTGTCCATGTTAAGATGCAAAAGCTCAGAACCATAATGAGGTGTCTGAATATAGCCTGCAACAAAATGGAGGAACAATTTGGTGGCTGGCTGAGCCATTTAGTAGAAAAGAGGGACTTAAAAAGAGAGAGACGATTACATATGTATGAGTGTCTGTGTGTGCGTGCATGCTTGCTTGCATACAAGCGCGCGCGCGCGCGCGCGCGTGTGTGTGTGTGTGTGTGTGTGTGTGTGTGTGTGTGTGTGTGCGTGTGTGCTGTGTGTGTGTGTGTGTGTGTGTGTACGTGTGTGCGCGTACACCTGTGTGAATGCTCTACCGTTTCACCCTCTTTTCATCCCGCACACAAGAACGCTCATAACCGTCATGCTGATGATTGTGATAGAATGAACAGCCCAGCAGAGACCGTCCACAACGATACCCACCATTTCCTGCACTGTGGTCTTATCAGACCTGACTGAAATTGGGTGGTATCTAAAGAGAGCCCAGTCTTACAGAATATTCTATACCATCGTGGAAACAGTGCAAAATGGATCTACTTTGGTTTCTCCTGTACACAACAGTGTGCTGAACGCTTCATACTACAGCCTGTAACGGCTTGTCCTGACTTGTGCCATTATTATTCATTCTTCTCTCTAGATTAGATGAATCCCATATGTAAACGTACAGCTGTAATGGAGATGAATTCATCTTCCTTTATGCCGTTGCCATGGTAATAACAGGATGTGTTTGAGGCTGCATCCCAACAGTGTTTTTTTTTTTGTTTGTTTGTTTGTTTGTTTTTTTAGTCTGCAACGTTCACTTAAAGCACGTACAATCGAACAGAGCTGAAACAGTGCTTCCAACAAGTGTTTGAATGGGCCGTTTGTCAGCTGGAACGACTCAGATCTTTAACCTATTCTTTCTCAGTTCACTAAGGGTCAGAAGCTGATGCAGTGGCTTGTCATCATCACTTCGCGCAACTCGACGCCACAGATTGCTGAGAACCGTGGCAAATCGCCAAACGCCTGAAAATTATTGCTACCTGCACCTCAGACTTAAAAACAATGTGTGCTTTTCTAGATCTGTATTATACATGTATAGGTCAAACAAACATCCACCCTCCTTCATCATCATCATTATCATTATGCTTCCTAAACGTCCAGACCTACAAACACATACAGACACACACAGACACACGCACGCACACGCACGCACACACACACACACACACACACACACACACACACACACACACACACACACACACTCTTTTCCCTCTTCCATTGTGCACATGCACAAAGAGGTCAGAGGTGGAAAAAATCTTTTTACTGTCTTTTCATTTTGTTTGAAGAAATGCCTACATCTGACCAATTTCCAACAACTTCATTGTTACGAAGTTTACAACTTCTTCAGTGAGTATTAGAAAGACATCTCTCATGTGATAGCACAGGTGGATGTCCACTGCTCTGTTTCTGTAGAATTCAGAGCAGCATCTAGTCTATCTTTCGATACTGTCTTTTTCGTGTTATCGTCTTGGCTCTGAGTGTAGCTGACTGCTTCTATTGGGCCCAGTCTTCTGAGTCTTAACAAAGAAGCATTCTGTCATTGTTGTTTCTTAGGCTTCCGTCCATGATTTTACACTTCTCTAAGATCCAGTTGTTCCTTGCATTCTACTGTCCATCAATGATCCCTGCGCTCTTCCTCTTTCCCGATATTCTTGTGCAGTATAAGGACCATCCTAGTGTTAAGCAGCCTCTGTTACTGCTTGCGATCCATGGCTTGGATTTGCGTTGTCTTATTTCTAGAATCTTTATTACGATTTTAGCCACACTCGGCTCAGATTCTTGAGAGTTTCGAGGTCTTTTTCAAACCGTGACGGTGGAAAAGTTCCTCATTTTGGGCCCCCTTTGAACTGTTTAAAGATGTCAGACTCTTTCAGCTTTTTTAAGCTGAATTTCAATTTCTTTCTTTTTTTTCTGCTGTTTGACCATACTCTGATGTTCATCAAACACACACACACACACACACACACTAGTACACCACCCACTACGATCCCGTCCTCTCCTCCCCACTCGTCTACTTCCCACAGCTCTCTTTCCGCACCTTTCACCTACACCAACCATTCCAGCCAAGGAGATTTGATCTAACCTTCTTGATTCCAGCCCCCAATGCATCTAATGTTAGTCTGTTTCACGCCCATGCTCAATAGACTGGCACATGGGACCTCCGCAAGATGTAATTTTTTATTTTTAGATTTTCCCTCCTAAAAGAGGCTTTTCAGATAAAATGACCATTACCATAGAAGTAAAACTGGGTGCCCAGAAGTTAAGCCAACTGCATTTCCATGCGTTGCAAAAATATCTGAGGTTAAAAGAGGCATTCGGAAAGCGCTGTGAAAAAAAATACTGAAGACATCCAGCTTCGGACATGCACGTCGCTTCAGTAACCTAAATGTTGTGCTCTTTTAGATCTGTCGCAGCCAAGGAACAGTGAAAACAAAAGGTTTTTTAGATCTGACGTACTATTTGACGTCACATACAAAGATAAAGACGTTCAAGCCTAAAGAAATATTTCTAAGTAGATTGAGATACTTTTTAGACGTAGTCACCCCCTTTGAAGTAAGTATGAGAAGGAATAAAAGCCAATAATCCTACTTCCTGTGAGCAGATGTTCTTTCAGCAAAATGGTGGGGCTTGAAAGAAGTCACATGAGCCTGCAGCAAGTGTTTTCTGGTGACGCCTCGGTTAGTTTTGTGTGAAATGCGCATCACATACATGTTGGTAACGCCTATGTTGGGGCACCAGCATTTTATTGTATGGCAAAGGCTGAAACCAGTCTGTGGCAATGTCAATATCTTTTCCTACCTTGGTTTTCTCTTGCGCACAGCACAGCTGAAGAGCTTTGATACTGGTCATTTTCCTGCCGATAAAAATGGTAGTAACGTACATGTTGCTGGTGGTGAACCACACACATTTTTCAGGTTAACTATCCTGTCGTGGTCTTCAGTAATGTCTCAGTTGAAAACTCACTATCTACCTAACTATGGGGTTCAGTTAACTGTCATTTAAAGACCTTTGCGGATAGTTTTATTGGAATTGTAATATGGCAGGGCTTCATGAACAATAGGCCTACTTTTTTTTTCTTATCTTTGGGAACAGATGGTTACAGGTCGATTTACGGGAGACAATGCAGCTCATGCATAAATGAGGTAGTGGAACATTAAAAAGGATGATTACTCATCATAACAACGCATAAAAGCGTATCATCAGTTTGATTTTGTATTTTTTCTTCAGCTGCTGAAGCTGTGGAAGCTCGGCGGGAACAGTCACGTTCATGTTGTTTTGAGTGACATTTAGTTCCCTCAAGCACAGGAATAACGGTCCCACAGAAGACATACCTGTCTGTTGTAGGCCCTTGGCTATGAAGTCTGGCAATGTATGGCTGCACGCAGTTACTCTTTAAATATAAATGGAGGACAACGGAACCTGTAAAACAGCTCATGTGACATTCTTATTGAGAATGAGCGTTCAACGTATGATGATTCTAAACGGTGGAGATATATAATGATAGCGTGCAAGAAAAGCACAAGGTGAAAAAGGACAGCATAAGTGAGAAAAAAAATGAACACACACACACACACACACACACACACCAAAGATCTTAGTTGGCGGAGAGTGCAAACAACTTTTTCACTGTGTGAACGTTTTTTATTGCGCATCCGCTATAATGACTAGAAAGACCCCACGGAAAAGACGTGGACAAGTCTTTCAAAAAGATGACAACGACGAAGAAACAAAAAGTGGCTCAGGAACTGGGGATGTCAGTGGAAAAGCAGGTGATGCCGCCACCTCCACCTCAACTGCCGCTTCTGAAGATCATTCCGACACCGCGACACTAAACACGTCAAGCTCCGACACTACGGTGATCACCAGCGCGGTAAGTGATCTATAAAACACTATATTGAAACTGTGTTACAGAATACTACCCAAGAAAGAGCTGTTGACGATCGAAAGTATGAAATAGAAAACAAATCAAGTCAATTCCGGCTAGACCAGTAAAACCCACTGCCATGGCTACCACACAAACAGAACTCCAACCCATTGCCCCTGCCTGAATCGTATGTAGGAGCAGCAATTGCCATTCCTACATCCCCATCTCCATCGTTATCCAATGTAATTGGGAACAGAAAGGGCGTGAAGGGGCAAACAAAAAAAAAAAAGAAAAAAAAAAAGGGAACACTGGAAGACAAGAAAAGAAAATCTGACGTCATAAAGGCGACTGATGCGAAAAGCAAAACGTCATCCAAAGACTCCGATACGAAAAAGAACAATGACTTTCCTTCTGTGATCGTACTCTCTGACTTCATACTGAAAGGTGTACAAATGAAAAGACTAGGCCGTTCGTACGGTTTTCCTCCAAACGACAGAAAACAATATATGCCACACAAAAACTGAGTCTTCATCTAGTTGATTCAACAAACGACTCAGAAATACCAGACGCTATGGTAATTCACTGTGGTATCAATGATTTGAAAACGCAGGACGCAGAAACAGTCAAAAAAGGTTTCACAAAAAAAACAGTCAAATAAATCAAAGTGAAACACCATCATCACACATTGTTGTGAGTCTGGCAACTGCAATCGAAGATGCTGAATTGGATGCTAAACGTGAATTGTTCAATGCCCTTGTAAGAACAGAACTGCTGGCTGACAACATCATTTCTTTCGTACCACACAATAACTTCTATGACTACAGGAGAGACGGGGTGCATCCAACCACCAGAGGATCATCGATCCTGGCAGCTAACCTTGGCCGGCATTTACAAGACCTCCTTTGGAAAAACCCAAGAAGCCATCTCGCCGCCTACCTCCCCAACCAGGGCGTTGGTCCTTAGATGCTGTATCAGGACGAGAGGGTACCTAGGTGGAACCCCTATGAAGTACTCTAAATGTTCGGGAGCATCTCCCTCACGTCTCTACATTGACTGAAATCTAGTCATATAGTGGAGCCCAGTTACATACCTGTACCTCACTTGTTAGCGTGACAATTTTAATTTTATTACTGAAGACTATATAAGTGCATTATTTTGCATTTCTCTTCCATAATTCTTGTTTAAAGTCTTATGGGTATCGTGAATGTCCTTACCTGTTAAAATACGTTAGAAAGGAATTTCTCAGTCACTTCACTTATTATATACATCTTTATTATGACACCGAAAAAAAGACCAACTATTAAAGCTTCTCCAATGGAATTGTCGCTCCATAACAAAAAAAAAAATATACTTGAATGAATATCTTGGAATAAATAAGTTTCATGTATCATTATTACAATCACTAAATGTCAACAGTGATAATCTACCACATTTACCTGGATTCTATCACCCCCCAGTTTATGAACAATGTGCGGACCGAATACAAACTGCTATGTGCATGAAGGCCTGAACTTTTGTGAAAGAACTCCACCAGTATCCATTAACATCCCCTCTACTTCATGCTGTGCAGCAATGGTTAAATTAACCCCTTCTTTGATATTGAACATTGCCTCATTTTACCTTCCAAAAGGACCTGATGATGCGAATACAGAATGGCTAAAAGTGTTCCAAGACCAAAGAGACAAATGGGTTATTGGAGGAGATTTTCACTCACATGCTCCTTTTGGGGACCATGGCTGCTCTTACGTTACAAGTAATAGATTATTAAATAACACACAGCCGATTGTAATCTATATTTGCTAAAAAAAAAAATAAAATAAAATCTTACTCGCATTCCAGATATAGCCACCCATAACCCCTCAGCCATTTATTAACCCTTACATCTCCATCGGTTTCGGTTTCAGTTTCATCAAGAAGGCGTCACTGCGTGCAGACTAGTCCATATACGCTACACCACATCCGCTAAGTTTTAAGACCACACTACGCATGATTTGAAGCTGATGGATAAATGAATTAATAACAAAGATGAGACAATCATTGAAGAAGAGGGTTTCGTGGCTACGACTCAGCGGATATCTCACCTACGCACTAGCCCAACGCACTGGTCAGACCTTGAGTGCCTACCTACTACCATCGTGTGTGTGTGTGTGTGTGTGTGTGTAGTGAACGTACACGTGTGCGTATGATGTGTGGGCATGGGCCCATGTGTGTGTGTGGGCGGATGTGTGTGCGTGTGTGTGTGTGTGTGTGTGTGTGCGCGCAGGCATGTATGCGCGGTGTGTGTGTGCGCGCGCGCACGCGCGCGCGCGCGTGTGTGTGTGTGTGTGTGTGTGTGTGTGCATATGTGTGTGTGAGTGTGTGTGTGTGTGTGTGTGTGTGTGTGTGTGTGTGTGTGTGTGTGTGTGATTTTGGGGGTTTGTGTGAGCACACATGTCTGCATATAGGCTATATATGTACATATCTGTGTGTATGTGTGTGTCTTTGTATGTGTGTGTGTTTGTGTGTGTGTGTGTGTGTGTGTGTGTGTGTGTGTGTGTGTGTGTGCTCGCGCGCGCGCGCGCGCGCGCGCGTGTGTGTGTGTGTGTGTTGTGTTGTGTGTGCATATGTGTGTGTGTGTGTGTGTGTGTGTGTGTGTGTGTGTGTGTGTGTGTGATTTGTGGGTTTGTGTGAGCACACATGTCTGCATATAGGCTATATATGTACATATCTGTGTGTATGTGTGTGTCTTTGTATGTGTGTGTCTTTGTATGTGTGTGTGTGTGTGTGTGTGTGTGTGTGTGTGTGTGTGTGTGTGTGTGTTGTGTGACATCACTTTTAGTAAACTCAATGTAGGAAACTGGAGATAATCCACTTTGAGGGGATCATATTCCAATATAATATCGTTGAATGACATATTAGAACAGGACATCTCAGAAGATATTATTCCAAAATATATTTGCAAAAATGCAGATTGGTCACTTTTTCAAATCAATCTTAAAAACATAGACATAGTGTTCTCAGCTAATGAAAACGTAGATAAGCAATACATTGCATTTTGTAAATATATTTTAGCAGCAGCTGACAAGTCGATCCTGAAGATTAAAAAAAAAAAAAACACGAAGTTAAAAAAAAAAAACATAATGGACATAAATGGTGGAACACAAAATGTGAAACAGCCAATAAAAACAAAAAAGAAAGATTCAAGATTGATTGTAAAAAGAGATCAGCAAGTAATCATAAAGAAATGAAAAAGGCAGCAGATAAAAAAAAAAAAAAAAAAATGCAAAGCATATGAACGTACTCCCAGTTTATCCTGTATACGCGTGATATATTTCCATAAAGAGTAAAAACCGTCATGGGCTGGTGTAACCGTTAGTAACAGCTATTCTGGTAAACATCGGCCATCATCTGTGACCTATAGTGAACATACTTCCAAATTTTCAGAAAGATCGGTCAAGTTTTCTGAGATTTTCCATCGAGAAGAAAACCATTATGGGCCGTTAGTGACGGCTATAACGGTAAACTTAAACATCGGACATTTCTGTGACCCATAATGAACATACCTACAAATTTTCAGAAAGATCGGCCACCTTACTTTCTGAGATATTCCATAAAAAACAAAAACCGTTATGGGTCGTTATAGCCATAACGGCCATAACGGTAACTTAAAGGTCGGGCATGATCCGCGACCCATAATGAACATACCTACAAATTTTCAGAAAGATCGGCCAAGTACTTCCTTAGACATTCCATAAAAAACAATTGTGGGCCGTTACAGCCGTCAGTAACAGTACAACGGTAAACTAAAACGTCGGGCATGATCCGTCGCCCATACTGGACGTACCTAAAAATTTTCAGAAAGTTCGGCCAAGTACTTTCTGAGATATTCCATAAAGAAAAAAAAACATTATGAGCGATATAGCCGTTAGTAACGGCTATAACGGTAAATATAAAACATCGGGCATCATCCCTAAGCCATAGTGAACATACCTGCTAATTTTCAGAAAGATCGGCTAAGAACTTTCTGAGATATTCCATAAAGAAGAAAAACCGTTACAGCCGGTTACAGCCGCTAGTAACGAATATAACGGTAAACTAAAACATTGGGCATCATCCGTGTCCCATAATGACATACCTGCTAATTTCACAAAGATCAACCAAGTCTCTTTCCGAGATATTCCATGAAGAAGAAAAACCGTTACAGCCGTTAGTAACGACTATAACGGGGTAAATCAAAACATCGGGCATCATCCGTGGCCCATAATGAACAAACCTGCTAATTTTCAAAGATCGGCCAAGTACCTTTCTGAGATATTCCATAAAGAAGAAAAACCATTACTGCCCGTTACAGCCGTTAGTAACGACCCTAACGGTAAACTAAAACATCGTGCATTATTCGTGACCCGTAATGAACATACCTACAATTTTTCAGAAAGATTGGCGAAGTACTTTCTGAGATTCTATAAAGAAGAAAAAAACCGTTACAGGCCGTTACAGCCGTTAGTAACGGCTATAATGGGGTAGACTAAAACATCAGACATCATCCGTGACGCATATTGAACATACCTGCTGATTTTCACGAAGATCGGCCAAGTACTTTCTGAGATATTCCATAAAGAAGAAAAAACGATACAGCCGTTAGTAACGGCTACAATGGTAAAGTAAAACATTGGGCATTATTCGCGACCCATAATGAAGATACCTGCTAATTTTCAGAAAGATCGGCCAAGTACTTTTGAGATATTCTATAAAGAAGAAAAACCGTTTACAGGCCTTTACATCCGTTAGTAACGGCTATAACGGGGTAAACTAAAACATCAGGCATCATCCGTGACCCATAATGAACATACCTGCTAATTTTCACAAAGATCGGCCAAGTATTTTCTGAGATATGCCATAAAGAAGAAAAAAACCGTTACAGGCCGTTACAACCGTTAGTAACGGCTATAACGGTAAACTAAAACATCGGGCATTATTCGTGACCCATAATAAGCATTCCTACAAATTTTCAGAAAGATCGGCCATCGTACTTTCTGAGATATTTCATAAAGAAGAAAAACCCATTACAGGCCGCTACAGTCGTTAGTAACGGCTATAAGGGTAAATTAAAACATTGGGCATCATCCGTGACCATTAATGAACACGCATACAAATTTACAGAAAGATCGGCCAAGTACTTTCTGAGATATCGCATAAAAAAGAAAAAACCGTTACAAGCCGTTACAGCCTTAGTAACGGCTATAACGGGGTAAACTAAAACATCAGACATCATCTGTGACCCATAATGAACATACCTGCTAATTTTCGTAAAGGTCGGCCAAGTACTTTCTGAGATATTTCCATAAAGAAGAAAAAACCGTTACAGCCGTTAGTAACGGATATAACGGTAAACTAAAACATTGCTCATTATTCGTGACCCATAATGAACATACCTACAAATTTTCAGAAAGATCGGCCACATACTTTCTGAGATATTCCATAAAGAAGAAAAAAACCGTTACAGGCCGTTACAGCCGTTAGTAACGGCTATAACGGGGTAAATTAAAACATTGGACATCATCCGTGACCATTAATGAACATACATACAAATTTTCAGAAAGATCGGCCAAGTACTTTCTGAGATATTCATAAAGAAGAAGAAAAACCGTTACAGGCCGTTACAGCCCTTAGTAACGGCTATAACGGGTAAACTAAAACATCAGGCATCATCTGTGTCCCATAATGAACATACCTCCTAATTTTCATAAAGGTCGGCCAAGTACTTTCTGAGATATTCCATAAAGAGGAAAACCGTTTACAGCCGTTAGTAACGGTTATAACGGTAAACTAAAACATCGGGCATTATCCCTGACCCATATTGAACATACCTACAAATTTTCAGAAAGATCGGCCAATTACTTTCTGAGATATTCCATAAAAGAAGAAAAACCGTTACAGGCCGTTACAGCCGTTAGTAACGGCTATAACGAGGTAAACTAAAACATCGGGCATCATCCGTGACCCATAATGAACGTACCTGCTCATTTTTACAAAGATCGGCCAAGTACTTTCTGAGATATTCCATAAAGAAGAAAAACCGCTACAGGCCGTTACAGCCGTTAGTAACGGCTATAGCGGTAAAACTAAAACATCGGGCATCATCCGTGGCCTATAATGTACATACCTAAAAAATTTCAGAAAGATCGTCCCAGTAGTTTTGTCTGAAGCGAGTGGAACACATTTTGACCACGGACACACAGACACACACACACAGACACACAGACAGCATTTCTTTCGTTCCCATTCTAAAGCACTCCCTGTTCTATAAGAACTGGGAGTACAAAAAGTGAAGATATCATAGATGATGGAAAGTTGCAGCACTGGAATGAATTTTGTAACTCTGAAGTTAAAAATAAAAAAAAGATATCGGCAAAGTGGGGGAGGAACTGAAAGATATGAAAAAATGGATTAGTATCGCCACAGTACCCTATAAAAATAGATAACAACAGTCTTCCTTGTGCTGGTGAGAAAGCAGAAGCATTTGTAAACATGTTTGTTGAAGTAAGCCACACTGAAGGTCTAACAAGTACTGACCAAATATACAGGGAGAAAGAAGAAGGTAGTAAAGCAGGATGAATCTACATCAGACAATCGTAGCAATGTGAATGCTCCTATCACTATCCAAGAAATAACAGAAGCCATTAGATCCATACATTAAGAAAACCATCTATTGGTTTAGATGCAATAATAATCAAATGTTAAGAAAATTGCCTGAACATTTTGTAGAGTTTCTTCATAAATTATTCAGTATGTGTTGGAGCAATGGTTATGCCAAAAATATGGAAACAGTCGATCGTTGTTCCAATTCATAAGCAAGGAAAATCTACAACGGATCCTAAGAATTATAGACCCATGCATTAACTTCACATGCATGTAAACTTTCAGAAAGAATTGTTTTGAATAGACTTGTGTATTACTGCGAAAAATATAACATCATACCAATTAATCAAGCTGGTTTCCCAGAAAGGTCGATCCACTACAGAAATTTAGTGAAATTATCAACAAACGTAAAGAAACGGTTTGCTAGACGAAAATGTGTTCTTGTTACCTTTTTAGATATGAATAAGGTTTACGATCAAATGTGGCATTTACAGCTATTGAACAAACTTTAAAAAACATTGGCTTGACAGGAAATATATACAACTGTGTCTGATGTTTTCTAAAGGATAGGGTTATAAGAACAAGAGTAGGAAAAACATATTCCACAGGTAGAACACTTTCAATGGTAATCCCTCAAGGGTCAGTATCAGCGCCACTTCTCTTCTCGTTACCAATGCATGATCTGCCAAACAAATTATCAAAAAATGTTGTTCTTGTCCACTATGCAGATGATATATGCATGTGGATGGATGTAACGTTAAAATAGAAAACCACAATGAGATGTAAGATTCGTAAAAAAAAAAATCTAACAAGAACTAAACAAGATGGTGGATTATATGAAGCTAAATGGATTAAGTCTGTCAACCGAAAAAAAAAAAAAATATATTCTTTTTAACAGTGGATCTAATCCAGAACGTATGCATGTTTTCACACTGAATGATACTCCTTTTAAGTACGTAACAGAGATTACATATCTAGGAGTTCATTTTTTATCTAAATTGTCATGGAACTTTTATATAGAAGATGTATTAACAAAGGCGAGAAAAACATTAAACGTTCTGAAAATTATTTCTAAAGAAAAATGGGGGCAAGATCCAGCTCCTTTTTGATTACTCTATGTAAATCTCTATTGAGATCAAAAATAATTTATGCCCAAAAAATATTCTTTAACGTGTCTAAATATATATTACAAAAACTGCAAAGTATTGAATGTAAGGCTTTGAAATTAACTCTTGGATTCCCTGTGCACACATCATTGTCACGTACATATTATGAAGCTCAGATACTTCCTCTAGCTGATTATAGAGATTTAACATGTTGTAAATTTGTCATTAAAAGTACAGCTAGAAAAAACACGTGTTAAATCATAAATTAAAATAAGATTTTGATATTCCGAAAAGAGCAAAAAGTCTATAACTTCTCAAATAACTATAACAACTTATACATCAAAAATAATTTCAGATTCTGAGGTTTCTTTAGAAAAAGAAACTTTCCCTCCCAGACCATCTTTTTGTCCAATTCCACCCCCTGGGAACTTAAAAAAAGCCCATTTTGATATTGATTACACCAACATAAAAAAGATGAAAATATCAATATGCTAACAAGTTATACTAAAAGTCATATTGACGAGAAATACACTAACCAATTAAAAATATACACAGATGGTTTATGTATTGGTGAGCAAACAGGTTGTGCATTCTTAATCCCAGATTTGAGAGTGGAGAAATCTTTTTACATTCGATGTAACATATCCATATTCACAGCTGAATTAATAGCAATGCTCGTGGCTTTGATTCACCACCTTTTAAATTTCCCCAAAACACTGTTTCAAGCTCTGTTTTGAGTAGATCAAAATCAGTCCTTCAGGCGCTAAAAGATTTTTCATTTGCATACTAGGCCTGAAATGATCATTGAGATACGCTGTTTGATCTACATGCTTATTGAAGGAGGCGCCCAGTTATCCTTTTGTTTGATTCTTTCACACCGTTCCTTGTATTATAACGATAAAGTAGATAGGGCAGCTAAGTGTGGAGCAAAACATATCTCTGGTTCTGAATATCTTAAACTACCCTTATCGGTACATGAGCGGTGCAATTTGGTTAAAACACTGATTTCAAAAACTTTCAAGATAGAATGATAGAACATGACAATCAAAATCAATTTGATCTTTTTTATATTAAAAGCATTCAACATAACTTTAGTTTACATAAAAATATACTTTCATTGATGTATAGGTGGAAACTTGATGCATATAAAACAAAATATGTTAAAAATATATGTTCTATGTGAAAAGAAAATAACACGTGATCATATCATTACATGTCAACACATGAAAAAAATATTTCCAGTGTTGAGGCAAAATAGTGCACAGGCCATCTTTGAGTCACCAGCTCTAGCATATGAGGTTTTTGTATGCTTAAAGCGCACTCCATTGGGGAAGTATTTATATGTTCCCTTTTTTTGTGTGTGGGGCGGAGATAGGGGATATGTGTGGGGAGGGAAGATGGAATAATGTACAAAGCTCTTACGTGATAGGGACTGAGAAAGGTTAAGTTTCTGTGCCTTTTCTCTCTTTCGGTACGATTTAATCATCTACTATCACGATTAGTGGAAAGACGTTAAATGAAATGAATCTCACACACACACACACACACACACACACACACACACACGCACGCACGCACGCACGCACGCTCACACACAAACACACAGACACACAGTAAACCTCCTTACCGTCGTTTTTGCTGGTGTGATGAGTTTCAAGCTTTTCTGAAAGAATTCCTTCCACTGCCAAAACAAATGTGTTGTAGAAGGTTGAATTTTTCACGTGAAAAATAAGGAGCATTTCATTGCTTTCACCTCTGTGGCGGATCTTGGTATCCTCGCAAAAATTGAACAGTTTTTTTAGTCTTGGCCCATGTGAAACATTTATGTTTAAGTCAAAGGCAAGGGCTTTGTCCTGCGTGTTGACGCAATTTCTGCGAAGTTTTACGTGCGTTCCCCTTTTTACTGGAAACATCACTCTAATCCAGCACATCAATGTATTTGACGTTTTGATATCTGATAACATTGTAGAATGAAGCTGAAGAGAAAAATATCTCTGACTTTCTATTTGTAAAGACCCGTTTTCTTTAAAACAGTTTCCAAATTGCTGTTGGAGTTTAACAAGTGGTTCTTGCTCAGGCCGAATTGTATGTGTCGGATTCATGTTTGCTGTGATTTGCTTTGCCCACGCTACCATTTCACAGCTGTTTTCGGAGTATTCGGAGCCATAGGCTGTTTTGGGAGTATCTGTAGCAGAAGCATAAGTACCGTCCGATTTTTTCAGGTGACTGAGGAGAATACATTGGCTGGAGCTGACATATCTGAATTAGCGTGCTGTTCAGAAGCGTTCTGCTCTGCTGGCACTATTACTGTTCGTCCAAGGTGTTTCAATGTTGTCTTCAATTCAGAT
>JADBJO010010065.1:25371-27871 GCA_016801955.1 Conus betulinus
GAGGTCAAGAACAAAAGTAGAACACACACGCGCTCGGCGCAGATACTGAAAATGATGAAAGAAAAGATTTGCAGATCAAAACGTTCTTCCTGACATTACTCTGGCATGTTTGTGTTAACTGGCAGCTGCTCTTCTCTTCGTTTTAGTGCTTTGAAAATGAGCAAAGCTACAGAGCGAGTTACAATTCTCTGTCCATTTTGCAGTAAAAAGAAACAATGACAGTTGATTAGCATTTCTAGTACGAGGCAAAATGTAATTATCTCAAATCTTTGTAGGATGGACAAACAATCAAAAAACTGTATTTCGTCCTCGATTTGATTACAGAATGGACAGTTTTGGACATTCAAATCGCTTATTCTAAGTCGAAATCTCACGAACACTTTGCGAAATTTAGGAATTGTAATATCAGTTAAATATTTTCAGGCTGCCATTAGGATCTGAAGGAACGATATGTTGAATAGCTGTCAATATTAAGTATTTTACTATCCCAATTTTGTCTATAACAGTCATTCATGCATTGTTTAAGTTGACATAAAAACAGTTTCTCGTAACTCACTCTACCATTTAACCAAACAATAGAAAAGCCATAAGAGTCCAAACAATGTTATATCGAAGATACCCAGTTTGTTTGTACACTCTCATTTCTTGTCCATTGGCATAATTTTGATTTTTCATTTCATATGCTGCTCTTTTGGTAGTCTAGCAAAAGAGAGAGAGAGAGAGAGAGAGAGAGAGAGAGCTGGTGTACAAAACTGAGAGAGAGAGAGAGAGAGAGAGAGATGATGAGAGAGAGAGAGAGAGAGAGAGAGAGAGAGAGAGAGAGAGAGAGAGAGAGAGAGAGAGAGAGAGATTCAGATTCAGATTCAGAGAGATTTTTTAATCATATATCATATATAGGCCATTGCCCTCATGATGGGGAGTAACTGAACAATCATTTCACACAATGTTTTCTTTTAAATATACAAATGATAAGGTTAAAGATAACGTTTTACGAGACAGCAACTTGACGCAGTTGAAACGCTTTATACAAGAAAATTGATAGATTTCTGATGGTTCTATCATGTTTGCATGCCAAAAGTAAACTTAATCGAAACAGGTTTGGAAATGTATGAAATGTTTGCAGGAATATATTGCTGTCTCAAGCTACTTAGTGCTGGACAGCACAAAACAAAATGGACCTCATCCTCTTTGGTGATTTTACACAGTGGGCAGATTAAATCGCTGTCATTGTGAGATCGATATTGGTAGCAATGCACAGCGATTTCTGTGACGCCAAGTCTGAATCTTGTCAACAGGATTTTCAAATGTCTATTTAAATTCAGTAACAAATGAGTTTTCACTTCGGGAACTGTACAAAACGTTCTGTGTACAGACTAAATCTATCACTGTTCTTAATATGGAAATCCCATTCCTGCCACCTACATAAAATCAATCTTTCCTTGAAATCCAGTAAGAAAGCATTTATTTTCCTCTACACCTTGGTTTGTCCGAACAAATCCATATCCAAACGTATACAACTTACAACGGATATTTGTAGCCCAAGTTCTTCTTTATCACGTGAATCTAAATCGAGCAGCATCCTATAGACTTTACGTGGTGGTCTTGACTCATCCATTCAAGTTAGTTTTAGCCAGAATCGAATACATTTGACTACTGAGTTGATCAATATTGGATATCGATTCGTTTCCCGATATATTAGATCATTTGGCGTTTTCATTTCAACCCCTAAAAGCTTTTTAAGGGCAAACAGATGTATTTTTTTTCAGAATGTTGAGCAGCATTATCTAAACCCCATAATTCAGCCCCATACTGAACCATTGGTGGAATTTGTGTTTGAAATAACTTTAAATATAAACTGAGAGAACTGCATTTCAGCGTAGACAGTTTCTGTAGAGTACACAACAAAGCACTTTTAGCTCTGCTCTCACCAAATCCTGACATGCAACAGAGAAACTGAGAGAGAGACGGATACGTGGACAGATAGACAGACAGATACAGACACAGACAGGGGGGGATGGGGGGGGGGGGGGGGGGGGGTTAAACACTGGAGATGGCATCAGCAGACAGAGACAGGCAGTGATCCCTTGCCATCGCCTCAATCACTGGACGGCACAGAGAGGATTGAACCTGACCTGCCTGGTGTTATCACTGGTTGGCGGTGACTGATACAGATCGGTCAGGCTGAACATTTAACGGCACAGAGAGGATTGAACCTGAACTGCCTGGTGTTACCATTGGTTGGCGGTGACAGATACAGATCGGTCAGGCTGAACATTTAACGGCACAGAGAGGATTGAACCTGAACTGCCTGGTGTTATTTCATTGGTTGGCGGTGACTGATACAGATCGGTCAGGCTGAACGTTTATCATGGAGCAGTTCGTTTCATGATGGGGTGTATTTTAGACTTACGTAACTCAAGTATGCAACAACCCACAAAATGATGAATAAAGGAATGAATGAATTAATATAATAATAATAATAATAATATTGATAACGACT